>JAJPUD010004638.1:162107-187220 GCA_023553655.1 Myrmecobius fasciatus | reverse complement strand
ACACAAAAACCTCAAAATCAAATGCAGGAAGGCAGAAATAATAAATGCATTTTTTTCAGATCATGACGGAATAAAAAACACATGCAATATAAGGCCAGGAGAAAATAGACCAAAAACCAATTGGAAACTAAATAATTTTATCCTAAAGAATGAATGGGTGAAACAGCAAATTACAGTCACAATTACTAATTTCATTCAAGAGAATGACAATAATGAGACCACATACCAAAATTTGTGGGATACAGCCAAAGCGGTAATAAGGGGAAATTTTATATCTCTAGATGCTTATTTGCATAAAATAGAAAAAGAGAACATCAATGAATTGGGCTTGCAACTAAAAAAGCTAGAGAAAGAACAAATTAAAAACCCCCAATCAAATACCAAACTTGAAATCCTAAAAATAAAAGGAGAGATTAGTAAAATTGAAAGTAAAAAAACTATTGAATTAATAAAAACATACTTTATACTGGTCACATTAACTTAAAAGATAGAGGACTTATTATCAGACACACATTTCTAAGGTCACTTATATTATTAGCTCCCTTTTGACTTCAAAAGGTAACTTAAAATTCTGGGCTTGGACACATTTGTTCCTTACCAGCTACACTGGTAGAAACTCATTCTTTTATTCTCAAGAAGAGAGGGAAACAATACCTTCTCAGTTATTCTAAGAACATAGATGGGCAAAAAAAAGGAAAGGAAGGCATTTTACCCACATAGCTACTAATCTGTATATAAAAACCCCTGTGTACTATATATTGAATTAATTATCTCTGTTCTTGCAGAGCCCTACAACATCCATCTATCTGATCCTCAAACAGTTCATCTAAAATGTGACACTTTTTTTTAATTTATCTCCCTTCTATGGAAGTTCCCCAACCCTAATTCCTAGCTAAGGTAGGAGGACTGAATTTCCTTCTCATGTATCCTGCTCTAGAGAGCAGTTACTGATCATGACAGCAAAGAGAAAAGATCCAGAGTTGCTCATGTTATCACTTGCCTAAATCCTGGAATTAACTGGACTCCTTGAACTCATACCTGAAGCATGTGTTAACAAACATGGAATGCCTCCTGATCTCTGGTAGGAAAATTGAGAAAGAAATTTTGCAGAAAAAGTGAGGAAACTCAAAACCAGGCTTCCTTCTTAAAAGAAATATATGAGTCCTTTATTCCAGATCGAATTCCCCACTACCACCCCTAACTCAATTAAATTCAAATTAGTTCAGTTCAAAAGACATTAATTAAGCAGGTATCATGTGCAAAGTCCTACAAAATGCTATGTATATGAAGATGGATATGATATAGTCCCTCTTTTCAAGGATTTTACAGCCCCTGAAGTAGTGGTAAGGAGAAAGGACAATTATACAAGTAACAAGGATACCAAGTTCAGTGTGATCAAAGCAACAAAGCTATCTGGGTAAAACAGAAGTAAGCTCTAGTAGAAGGAATGATGACAGAAACTGACAATCCTGACTCTCTCTAGTGCTCAGTCCTCATCCTTCTTGATCTCTCAACATCTTTTAACATTTTTGTTTGCCTTCTGCACTTGGATACACTCTCCTTTCTTTTGATATTCTTTTCTCCTGATTCTCTTCCTACCTGTCTTACTACTCCTTTTAAGTCCCCTTTGCTGAATAGTCCTCTAGCTCTTGCCCAAGGTGGATATTCTTTGATCTTCTATCCTGAGCCCTTCTCTCTTCTTTCGCTATATTATTTCCCTTTATGATATTATTAGTTTTCTTAAATTTATTATCACCTTTATGTAGGTGATATCCAGACCTACTTATCAAACCCTTACCTCTTTCTAATCTTACATCACAAGCTGCTGCTTGAACATCTTGAAATAACTATCCTATAGACTTCTCAATTTTTTTTTGCTTTTTTTTTGCTGAGACAATTGAGTTTAAGTGACTTGCCCAGGGTCACACAGCAAGGGAATGTTAAATGTCTGAGATCAAATCTGAACTCAGTCCTCCTGACTTCAGGGCTAATGCTCTATCCACTGCGCCACCTAGCTGCCCCGACTTCTCAATTTTAATATATCCAAAAAAAACTTATTATCTTTCCCATAAAGTTTCTATTTCCTGCATACCCCTATTGCTTTGGGGAACACCATCCTCCTAGTCACCCAAGATTGAAAATTCAACTTGTCAGTCATATTTACCTCAAATATTCAGTCTGTTGCCAATTTCTTATTGCTATTCTCATATATAGATAGATTGGGTTTTTTTGTTGTTTGTTTTTGTTTTTGGTTTTTTTTGTGCTTGAAGAAAACCAAAATGACATCACTATTTGCGGTAAGTACAGTGTGTCTGACTATGTTTGATCCAATGGATATGAGCTCAAAAGGCTTTACCACAGGTCAGACATAAATAGTACATATATAGACATACATGTATACATATGAATGTGTATGCCTGTATATATATATATATATTATATATATATATATATATATATATTCGTGTATGTAAATAGACTCTGCATAGCTGCCATCTTGGAGCATTTATTATTACCTCATTTTATTTTATTTTATTTTGCTATTTAATATTACTTCAAGTCTAGCCACTGGTTGGTCTCCCTAGCTTGTCTCTTCCCATTCCAATACAGTCCATCTTCTTTTTGTTCACCAAAATGTCTTTCCTAAAAAGCACAGGTCTAACCATGTCACCTCCTCACAATAAACTCCAAAAATTTTCTGTTACTTCTAGACTCAAATACAAAGTTCTCTGCCTGGCCTGAAGAGTCCTTCATTAGTTAACCCTTTCCTACCTTTCCAGTCATCATACATTTTATTCCCCTCTGTAATCTAGCAGCACTGGATTTCTGGCTCTTCCACTGGCTTTTTCCTCTGTGCCTTTTCATTGTCTCCCATGCCTAAAATGTTCTTCTTTCTCATTTTTATTTTCTGATGCAAAGTTAAGCTTAGAAGGAACACATTTCCCCACACAGCTACTAATGTGTACATAAGAATCCCTGTAGGCTGTATATTAACTCAACTATTGTTGTTTTTATAGAGCCCTACAATATCTTGCCTTGGACATGGTTTGTGGAGTTTTTTCCACATGCAAAAAATTCTTGTTACAGGTCTTCCACCTACTCAATTACTATTGGGTGATAAATATACTTTTCTGGAAAACTCAAGTTTTAAATTCAAGACCAACACATCGGAGAGAGGGCAGGGGAAAAAACTGCTACATGAGGGAAAGAACACAGAAAACACAAGATCATGATTTGAGGTCACTACTAGGCAAGGTAGGATTAGGTAAAAGATCACTGATTACTCTTGCTAAGGTGCTAGGGGGTTAAGCTCTGTTGGTTCTTTGCTTCTACAAGACTACAAGTGCTGTCTGTATTCTCTGAATTTTATGCCATCTAAAATTGGCCCTACTTCTGACATATATTAGTTATGTAACCCTAGGCAAGTCTTAACGTCTGAGAACTTTGTAGGCCATAGGTTTTAAATTCAAATAAAAAGAGAGGCCATTAATCTGTACATAATAATCCCTGTAGGCTCTATATTTACTTAGTTTTAAAATGCAATATTGTCTATATTTTAATAGAATTGTATTTATTTTGTCAAATATTTCCTAATTATACTTTAATGTGTTTTGGAGTGGGTGGCCTGTGATCTAGTCACATATCTGAGACTTTGGCTCTAAAACAGTAAGTTGAAGAAAACATGCCAAATTACATACTCTCATCCAAGAGTTTCCCAAACTGACAAAATCACAAATCCAAATCCTGTCTCCTATCTTAAATCTTGAGTTCTGGTGCAAAGCTCCAACCACCCCTATTCTAATCATATTCTTGAGAAAGAATATTTGTAAGAGT
Organism: Myrmecobius fasciatus; assembly: GCA_023553655.1. Lineage (NCBI taxonomy): Eukaryota > Metazoa > Chordata > Mammalia > Dasyuromorphia > Myrmecobiidae > Myrmecobius > Myrmecobius fasciatus. The sequence continues at coordinate 183,386 of JAJPUD010004638.1, read as the reverse complement.
GCAAGCCAAGAATGATCCACTCCTTTATTTATTTTGTTATCGTGTCTTTGATTTGCACTTACTGCCTGATCTGTTACTAAAGCATACATTAAATGAAGGCATGGACTATCACCCCTAATTAAGTCCTAATAGAAGTATGATTCTAGAAGTGTGAAAAAAGCTACAAGAAAATTTGGGGAATAAGAAATAACTTATACGTGGAGAAGGAAAGATCAGGGAAAGCTTTATAAAGGATATAGCATCTGAACTGGTCTTGAAGCACAGAAAGGACTTCAAAATAAATGGAAATACAAAAGGAGGAGAAAGAAATATAACATGAGCCAAGTCAGAGAGATGGAAAAGGGCAAAATGAGAATAGGGTACAGAAAGAATATCAGATCAAGTCTGACAACCAGGTTGGACTCAGACTATGGAAGTCTTTGAATACTAAAGGTGGAGTTTATGTTTAATTTTAAAGGTATTAAGAAGTCAATAAAAAAGGTTTGGTTTGTTTTGGTGGTTGTTTTTGTTTTGTTTTGATGTGATGATAATAATGTATTATTCAGCAATATTATTATTGAGTCAATTTGCCATATAGGCTGTGGAAAGTGGATTAAGAAAGATAGATAAACTCCAGGGAAGAAGAGAGGGAGAGCACAATAATATAGCAAAAAGTAGAGTTGAGAACCTAAATTGAGGGATGGGGGATCATCAACAGGAATGGAAGGGAACTGGATGTAAGACATATTACAGGAGCAGCTGGATAGCACACTGGATAGACCAACAGACCTGGTATCAGGGGGACCTGAGATCAGATTTGATTTCAGACACTTAATTATGTGAGTTGGGCAAGTCACTTAACTTCAATTGGCTCTCCTCCCCCCTCAAAAAAAAGATGTTGCAGAAATACTGAGGATTGGACTTGGCAACTATGGACTATTCAGAGCAAGAGACCAAAAAAAAGTTAAAAATGACTCTAGATTGATAAGCCTGGAAGTCTGGAAGGTAGTGCCATGAACTTAAATAGAGAAGTAGTCACTTTGTCTCTATGAGCTTCCCTACACTCCTCTGTTGAATAAAGAGATTACACTAAATGACTTCTGAAGTCCTTTCTCCATCTAAATCTTTAAACTTACAATGAAAGTATGAGGGAAGAGGGGACATAAATGTAAGGGATGAGGGTGGGAGAGGTGGAAAGTCATGGGCTCTCACTATCATAGCTTTCTCACTAGCTTTCATGAATGCTGCCTGCCCAAAGTCCATAGATAAACTGCCCTTCAGATTAATGGGTTTCCTCCTATGGGTCACTCAAACGGACTAAGGGAAAATCTATTGGAGTCTTTCAATCTGGTGTCATTTGATAAAGGGCCAATTCTGTGGGGTCCTTACAATACTTTCACCCTACCCCAATTCCCCAGAATGGTTCTTTGCTTGAATGCTAACCAATCTCTGAAGAGAGTACTCCTAACAATGGAAATGAAAATATATTCAGCAAGATATAGAGATACATATAAAGAACCCTATAAAACTGTGTAAACAATCTCTTGATTCCAAGCCTATCTATTCTGGGTGAGTTAGGGAAGGGAGGTGGTGAATGTCTGGAGCAAGTCTTGTTAGGAGAAGTCCCTGGTTGAAAGCCAGGCCTAAATTATCACAAACAGATAGAGAATGAGTTTCTAAATCAGTCCCAATGCCAGCTCAGCATTTCTTAGTTACCACTGAGCTCCAGTGGTTCTTTCTGCCCTAGACGGTGCAAACTCAATCAACTTTCATTGTTTACAAAGTAAATGACTTTACTTCTTTCCTTAAAAAAGTAAAATATATTTTTTTCTTCATTACTTTTGAAAGGTGACCCTGCAACAATCCATAGTGCAGGCAAAAGAGCATTAGAATTGGTCAAAAGAATTCTCTGAAATTCTATATTGGAAAAAACAATAAAGTTAGTTAAAGAAACTGAGTTCAAATTCAGACCAAGCCTTTCTCTTCTTTTTTGTAAACTGTAAACTGAAAAGTTTTGTAAATTGTAAATCAGAGATCATTTCCTCTCTGTGTTCTACTTTCCTTATTTATCAAAAGAAAGTTAGACTAGCTGACTATCAAGACTTTCAGCTATAAAACCATGAAGTTATGATCGATCCTGCCTGTTTCCAAACCAGTTGAGCAAGTCACTTTCCTTCTTTGTTTCTGTAAATTTCTGTAAAATGAATTTAATTAGGTCTCTTACAGCTCAAAATCCTGTGACTTAATCAATCAACAAAATTTTCTTAAGCACCTACTATGTACTATGCACTGAGCTACAAATTAGTCTCAGTCCCACTCTCTTCCCAGGTACTAAACCATTTTCTCTACTGAGTGAACCTTGTAACAAAGTAGCTCTCCTCTATGCTATATATGAAAACTAGTTTCCAGCAGCAGCTGGTTTAAAAGAATGATACTTCTGCACTTGAAAGGAAGGGCAGGCATAACTACAAGGGAAGCAAGCCTGTGATGACCTTTCCTTTGTTGGGGATAACAATCTGAAATATTCCTGAATCACAGCTCCCCTTTTCATGCCAGTTGCTAATCCCATGGAGTTTTCAAGGGCTATTTAGGCTTCTTTGCCTTGGATCTGGGATCCACACAGCATGACTCATTATCAGCTATCATTGACTGTTATCTGCAGAAGACTCTTGTTTAAATAAGGGAGAGTGGTGATGATAACTGATTATCCAAGAATTCTGAGCTGCAAAATGAGAACCTGATCAAAGATATTGAGACAATTTGCACTGCATTTAATCTTTCCATTGCAGCTCATTACATGATCTCAGTTTCTGTAACTGGCCGAGGAATGTGCTTTGGGGAGGAAAATAAATGATGTTATGGAGTTATCATCCCTGGGGGGTGGGAAGGGGAGGAGAGTACGTTTAGGACTTCTCCTAGCAAGAAGTTATACTTCCAAAGGAAGTAATTTAATGGCTCCCCAAAGCTAGTGAAGCTATGTTTCTCTTATCACTTAAATACTTCCTGAAAGCTCGCCACATGCCAAGAATCATTCCTGGAATGAGAAGAATAGAACCCTCAACCACTCTGAACAACATCCAGTCTGCTCATGGAGCCTTCACACCAAGGCAAGCCTGAGTTTGGCATCAGCAAACCTCTATATGGTTTCTAGTTCTGACCCCAACCTAGTGTGGCCACAGATCCTGGACTGCTCTCTTTACATCACAGTCCCAAAGTAGAACAGGCAATCAATTACCACCCTACAATGTCATTGTAATGACTTCCATTGTAATGGAAGTGCTCTGCTAACCTGGAAATACTATATAAATAGAAGATAAAGGTTGACTTACTGGCTATTCACAAAAGATGATGGAATGTGGTGGAAGGATCATTGGGACTGAAAGTTAGGAAGACCAGGGTTCAAGTCTTTCCTCAAGTCCTCTGACATACATTAGCTATGGGAAGGTGCACAAGTCATTTAGCCTTTTAGAGAGACAGGTAAATTCTCAGACCACAAGATTCAGAGTAGCCAGTCTGCTACTGAAGGGATTTCTTCACCAGGAGTTCTAGACCAGAAAAAGAATGGGTCTCATCCTTGGTGCACTTATTTAACAAACTTTTTTTTTGTAATCTTATTATATGTAAGGTATTAGGCTAGGCTCTTAATAAAGCTGAAAACTGAAAACTCTCTGATGGAGCTAACAATCAATTGGAGGTTAGGAAGGAAGGACACAAAGCATTAATTCAAACAAATGTTATCACTCATAGTGCTAGTCTAGACTCCTAGCTCATAGGAAGCTGGAACCATTCTGTGGAGGGTCCCTAAGAAAGTCCTTACCTTTAACTAATTTTGCTTCTTTATGAATAGCCCAGGAAAATCTCTAAAATATAGCTTGGGTACAGTTTATGTCTTGTTTCATCATGTTCAACTGAACATTTGGAGTTTTCTTGGTGAGGGTACTAGAAAGTACCATTTTTTTAGTACAGTTTATTTTACAGATGAGGAAACTGAGGCAAACAGGATAAAATGACCTTTTCAGTCAAACATCTATTAAGTGTCTGAGGCCAGATTTGAACTCAGGAAGATGAATTTTCCTGAATCTAAGACCAGTATTCGATCCATCAGGTCACTTCATGGTCCATCAGTTTGTATCTGTCTGACTCCAAATATAAGTAATATAATTCCCTCCTTCAGAGGAATCAATGTTGACTCAATGAGTATCAGATATGAGAGAGCTTTTTATTTCTCCCACCAGAAAAAAATACATCAATTGCAAAAGATACCCTGGAGCTTATGAATAAATAAAGCAACACAGTACACCCCAATAGCTCACTAAATTCTTCTCAGAAGATAGATTTTTCTCATTCACTTGAATCTGCCTTCACCATGTGAACAACACACAGCAAACTCACAGAAACTTCACTGGCCAGATTTAATCTTCTCACTTCTTATAGCATGACATATTCCAGCTGGTAAAAGTAAAAAATATATATGATCAGCATCTATGGATAGGTGGTTCCATTATGAAAAGGTTACATTACTGAGGTTCCAGAAACTTAGCAAACTCAGGAAATAGGCAGGACTGGCCTGATAGATACTTGAAAACTTATTCCTGATTAGATAAATCTATAATAAGCCATACTCCCTAGGCAGCAAGTTAATGCTGACCCACAGAGAGAGGCAGAACTGAAAGATACAGTGGCATGTGAATTATTTTGGACTTAGTAAAATAATTAAATTTATTAACACATAAAAATTTCTACATCTTAGAAAATTCATCATGTATAATAAGTCCTCTTTTTGTTTTAGCCACTTGTTTTACATGATTTGGAATGGAATTCAAAAGTTTTTGCCATAAATTATGAAAACACTTTTATCATTTAAATATCAGGTATATCTTTAACAAAGAGTCCAATTTTTCCAAGTCTAGCCTTAATTATAGCTCATAGATTTTCAATGGTGTTTAAATTAGGCAAGTTCCCAGGCTATTGAAACATTTATCTCCAACTCTTAGATAATTTCTTTATCTTTTATGATATGTGGCATGATATAAAATCATGTTATAGTATTCCAGTGTATTCGGGAATTTTTATAATCTTGGAATAATATCACTTTTTTAAATATATAAATGTATTTATCAGAATTATTTCCTCAAAGAGGATAATATTTCCAGGTCAAATTCTTCCTCCAAAAAAATGTTGTTGTTATTGTTGTTGTTACACAGTAACTTTTCAATTTGCTTGATTCTCTGCAACCCCATTTGGAATTTTCTTGGCAAAGATACTGGAGTACTTTGCCATTTCCTTCTCAAAAAAAATGTTGTGGGGAATTTTTACAATGTGATAAAGATGCCCAGATCTTACAGTATTACCTAGACTTCTTTTAGCTATGGTTCTAGTATAGTCTTGACTGAAAAATAGTGGTTTATGTAGTAGAAATGACCTTTTTTTTTCAGTTTTCCATACTCCATTCTTTGTATTATAGTCTTTTCTATGACAAACATTTTTCTCCTCATAGTCAAAGTTAGTAACTGCTTTAAACTGGTCTTCTCACTGTTATTTCAACTATAAGAAGTTTAAACAGTAGTATAGAAGAATCAATAATAATTCTTCTAGCTCGAAGGTCTTTAGTTTTTTATGAGAGTTAAGGTTTTTTTTTAAAGAACAGTTTGTGATTTCTTGACATTATTATTTTCAACTGCATTTTTCTCTGTGCTTAGACAGACCTTGATTTATTATGGGATTGAATAATTCTTGAAGTTCTTAACTATATCACAATAAAAGTCACTACGATTTCTCTCACAGTCATTGAAGTCTGCTGTCTAAGAGCTAAAACTTTTACATATTTCCTTGAAATAATATACATTCTTATAAAGCTAAAACTTTTACACATTTCTTTGCAATACAATACATTCTTAAAATTAAAAACATACATAAAAAGCAATAAAACACAAGTGTACGGTATGAAATCTATCACTTAATTGACAGAGAATAATTAATAGTAAGGAAGCCAGCTCAATCTAATTTCATCTATCCGGGGGCAGACTTTCCATGTTAGTAGAAATATACATACATGACAATTGCAAAAATATACCTTATCAAAACTATTATACCTTATCACAAAATTATACCTTATCAAAAGCATTGTTTGCTTGTGCAAGTAATTCACATACCACTTTAGATACCCATTCACTCTTTGAGAACTAGAGCTTGAAATTTTCTCAGCACTTCAGAAGAAATGAAGGAAACATTTATTTCATGCTTATTATATGCAAAGTAGTATGCTAGAGATTCAAATAAGAAAGTAAGATGATCTCTGCTCTCAAGGAGCTCACATTCCAAAATGGGAGGCAACACATATGTTAGGTTTCAGCAGCAAGTCAGTTGGAAAGGTCTAATGCTACCTGCAGTGCAAAAGCAAAGCTTGCAATTTAATTAATTCAATAAACATTTAATAAGTGCCCACTATGTACTAGGGCAGCTAGGTGAACACATAGTACATAGAGTGCTGGGCCTGAAGTCAGGAAGACTCATAGTTCTGAATTCAAATCTGGCCTCAGATGCTTACAACTATGTGATCCTGGACAAGTTACTGAACATTCAGTTTTCTCATCTATAGAATGAGCTGAAGAAGGAAATGGCAAACCATTCTGCCGAAAAACTCCAAATTGAGTCAACAAGGAGTCAGACATAATTGAAATGACTGAATAACAAATGTACCAGGGACTGTGGTAAACACTGAGGATATAAATAAAAAAGGAAGGAAGGAAGAAAAGAAGGAAGGAAAGAAGGAAGGAAGGAAGGAAGGAAGGAAGGAAGGAAGGAAGGAAGGAAGGAAGGAAGGAAGGAAGGAAGGAAGGAAGGAGGAGAAAGAAGAAGGAAGGAAGGAGGGAGGGAGGAAAAGAAGAAGAAGGCGAAGGAAAGAGGGGAGGGGGGAAGGGAAGGAAGAAAGGAAGAAGGAGAAGGAAAGAGAGGAAGGAAGAGGGTGGAGGGAGGGAGAGGGAAGAAAGGAGAGGAAGGGGAAGGAAGGAGAGAGAGGGAGAGAGGGAGGGAGGAGGAAGAGGAGGAGCAGGAGAAGATGAAGGAGAAAGAAGAGGAAGAGGAAGTAGAGGAAAAAGAGGAGGAGGAAGAGAAGGAAGAGAGAGAGAGAGAGAGAGAGAGAGAGAGAGAGAGAGAGAGAGAGAGAGAGAGAGAGAGCACAGTTTCACTCACCTGGCACATCCTTCCTCAAGCTGTTTTGCTATTTCTATTAGACTGGTTTGTTTTCTCTATGGGTGAGCAATTGGTAGCATTGGCTGGTCCCTTATCCACAGGAGTTGTTTACCCAAACAATGGGTATAATGCTGACTTGGAAGTAGAACTGGTGATCTGGAACGTACAACCTCTCCAGAGGATGCACTTCTTCATTCTCCATAGTGGTTGGTTAACAGTGTTGGTGATAAGGAAGGTGGCCATCTTTCCACAATAATTTTCCTTCAATTTTGAAGGGAAGGAGGCTGGGTTGGTTGGAAGTAGGTGTGCTGTCTTAGTTCATTCTCCTATACCAAGACTCTTGGATTCAGGATCTTTAGTTGCTGCCATCAAAGTCTGATGCCTGTAACTTCCTGAGCATGGAGCTCAGCTACAAATTAACTTCCTGACCATGTCAGTTAGTCAGTCAACAAGTATTTAATAAGTACCTCTTATATGCTTGCCCTCAACAGTAATAAGGAGGTTATGAACAGACAAAGGTTTGGGGAGAGAAGGAAGAAAACAATTTTCTTTTTGGATGTGTTGAGTTTGAGATTATGGGACTAAAAGCAATGGGAAATGCATGACTGAGGGTAAGTAAAGAAACTAGAACTAGATATATAAATCTTGTAATCATCTGTACAGATATAGAAATTTGAAGTTGATAGCCTAAACCTATTTTCTGCTGGACTGCTTTCTCATTTTCCCAGCACTATTGTTGAATCCCAGGTTTTTACTCCAATCATTATAGTCCTTAGGTTTACCAAATAGTATGTTACTATATTCAATGGTTTCAGGGCATAATTTGCTTACCATGCCCCATCAATCAATTTTTCTAAATTTTTTAAACAGCACCAAATCATTATAATGATTGCTGCTTTATCGTACAGATCTAGAATTATTAGGCACTCTTCATTCTTTCCTTTATATTCATTATTCTTCTTTAAATTCTTGACATTTATCTTATCTAGTTCTTTAACTCCTTGGTAGTTTGATTGGTATATTATTAAATCTATTTAATTTGGATTGTATTGTTATTATATTAACATGGATCAACTATGATTAAATCAGACACAACCTCTGTTATCATGAAATGGGAAAGTAGCATCTACTATGTGCCAGATGCTATGCTAAGTACTTTACAAATACTATTTCATTTTGTTCTCCCAGCCACTCTGGAAGGTAGATATTATTATCATCCCCAATTTACAATTGAAGACACTGAAGCAAACATAGGTTCAAGTAACAGACAATGAGTAACTATTCAAATTCAAGCCTTCCTGACTCCAGGCTCAGTATTCTAGCCATTGCATTGCCTAACTGCCCCATGGAGACGATACTATAGTAAATACAAATAGTCATACTTCTTAAAATAATGTGTTTCACGAGTTTCCACTGCCTAAAATAGCTCTTGCTTCTATTTGTTCTGAAGTGGCCTTTTTATAATGTCAAACACTAAGTGAAGGGATGTGATAATAAACCCAGAATTAAGGGCTTTTATGCGTTTTCACTTAATCTTACCTATGCCTTCCTTGATCATGTCTTGATCATGTCGTCACCCATAAATATTCCACTTCTACTGTCCATAACTCTGATATTCCTCTGATTATAATTTCTAACCATCCTTTCTTTGATCCCACCTAAACCTACTCTCCCCTTACTCCTCATGATTTTGTCACTCTATCCCTCTGGGCTTCCCCTTTTCTTTCTTGCAAAATATTAACTATTATTTGAATTTAACTTTATAATACTTATTATCCTTCATTATTTGAATTCAGCTTTATAATATCTACTATCCTTCATTTCCTTACGATGTTATATTTCCAATCATCCTTTCCTCAATCCCTATCTTGAAATAATCCCGCCACCTACCTTTTCCCTCCTAAATACAAGTTGTTAAATTTCATTTGAAGAAGTCACATAATTATGCTGAGTCCTACAAATTTATGTTATTTAATCTCAAGTGAAGTAACTCAGCCTCATGTCAATCATTTTCCTCTTTCTTATTTGATGCTTTATACTACTCCATTTAACATCCATTAAAAATTTCCTTTTTCCTAAAGATACTGCAATGGCCCCTTTCCACTCTTTCTCACCAGAAGACATCATCTCATACTTCACTGAAAACATTAATACCCCAGTGAGCTCTCTTTTCTTTCCAATTTTATACTCCAAACCACTTCATTATCATTTTCCATTCTCACCACCTTGCTTGCAAACACCAGGGCTTCTATTTGCGCCCTTCATCCTATCCTATCCTGTTTTCATTTCCTTTGGGAGTTCTGATAATTCATCTTTTCTCTAATTTCCAATCTCACATTATCTAAAAATTTATCCACATGTTATCCATTCTTTTAAAATTTTCTTTTGATTCCATCATCACCTCCAAACTACTCTTCTGTATTTCTCCTCCTTTTATAACCAAACTCCTAGAAAGCTGTCTAAATTCATTTTCATGTCCTAGCTTCCTACTCCCTTACATTCTGATTTACCTTCTCATCATTCAAATGAAATTCTTTCCAAGGATACAGATGATGCATTAATTAACAAATATGGTGGCCTTTTTTCAATTATGATTCTTTTGAAATACTATCCACCCCTTCTCTCAAGATTCTTATGACACCTCTCTCTTTGTCTTCTCCTACCCATCTGACCACTTCTCCCTAGTCTTCACTGAATCCTCTTGATCTACTCCCTATGTGTCACTGTGCTACAGAATTCTCTCTTCAATCCTCTTCTTCTTTCTTTAGACACTCCCTGCATAATCTCAGTAGTTCCCAGGATTAAACCATCTCTCTATGCAGATGACTCCTAGATCTAAACATCTAGCCCCATTCTCTTTTCTGGTATAATAATATACCACATCACCACTTACCTATTGACATCTCTACCTGAATGTTCCACATCTCTACATGGATGTTCCATAGGTATCTAAAACTCACCATTTCCAAAAACAGAACACATTGTCCTTCCTTCCAAACCCTTTTTTCTTCTGAACTTCTATATTTCTTTTGAATGCATCACAATCCTTCCAGTGACCCAGGTTCACAACTTTGGAAATATCCTCAATGTGTCCCTTTTCTTTGTCCCTCCCAACTCATCAATTGTCCCCTTGTCTATTGTATTACCTCAATATGTCCTGCACTGAGTCAGTCAACAATCATATATTAAGCACATAGCATGTGCCAAATACTGTGTGAAGCACTGGTAATATAAATACAAGTCCCTAACCTCAGAGAACTTACATTCTGATAGTGGAAGAGAACACATAAATGATGATTAAAAAAAATGGGGGTAGAAGAAGGTACCTGGCAGAAGCATAGTTAAAAAGTCTAAAGTGAAACCTAGAGAGAAAAGAGATTTGACTGGCCAAGTGTCCCTCCTTAAATGGATGCCCTGGATGCCAGTTAAGGATGAGGCATTAAGGTCCAAGGATATGTCCAGTGTGTGAATTCTTAGGCTGAGTGAGGCTTCAGAATGAAGAGTTGGGCCATGGAAAAGGAAGTCTAGAGTATAGTCTAGAAAGTCTCCATTATAGTTAAGGAGGAGTGAGATATATCTAAGGTACTCTCCTTTAGTTATCTTAATTCTACACTAAGAATCATTCTAGTGATGAATAGATTATCTGCCTTCCACCTCTCTACCCACTCAGAGTGGGGAAGATAATACAGAGAATTAAGCACTTATGAGTGGGAGCACTGCTACAGGCAAAGGATTTTGCTGTTGTTTAGTCATATCTAACTGTTTGTAACCCCATCTGTGATTTTCTTGGCAAAGATATTGGACTGGTTTGCCATTTCCCAGCTCATTTTACAGATGAGGAAACTGAGGAAACAGGGTTCAGTGAGTTAGCCAGAATCATACAGCTAGTAAGTAAGTATGTGAGGATAGATTTGAACTCTTCCTGACTCCAGGCCTGATGTTCTATCCACTGTGTCACCTAGCTTCCCCATGGAGATTGTAGTATAATAAATACAGTCATACTTAAGATGATGTATTTCATAAGTTCCCACTGCTTATTGTTCCTTCCTTCTATTTGTTCAGAAATAGCCTTTTTCTAACACCAAACATTAAGTGAAAAGATGTCATACTAGTTCTATAGTAGTACTATGCTAAGGATTTAAAAATAAAATGAAATAGCCCCTACTCTTAGGGAGCTTACACTTCATGGGGAAGAGTGAGAACAGTGTGCTGAAAGATTTTCAAAATACTTTATAAATGTTACCTCATTTAATATAAACATATATATATACATATATATATATTTTTATATATTTATATTTTGTAATTTTATATATATATGCATATATATATATAAGTTTTTGTATTATATTCCAATATAAGTAATTTGGGGGTAGAGACAATCGGTCTCATAGAAAGGATATGAATCTCCACCCCCTGCTCTAATTCCATATTTTCCAATTGCAAATATAATTTTCCTCAGAAGCCCTCCTTCCTTCTGACCAAATAAGGTACCCTTCTCCAGGTGTTCTTCAGGTCTGACGATTCTTTTTTGAGAAGCATACTCCAATCTGTATCATAACAGTATCATGGGGTTGATGCACCCTGGTTGGATATAAGGTCTATTTGCTTGTGTGTAAAACTGGCATTTCTCAGCCTAAATTCTACAGAAGCATGTAACAGAAGACAGTGATTAGATGCTACCAGTGTTATATAGGATATTAGAGAGCTTTTAGATTATTGGATTCAGGAAAAATCTATAAACAAACATGAGGACTTGAAGGGCCTTTGGAAAATAAAATATCAGAGGTAGCAGAGACCCTAGAATATTAGCATTGAGAGAAATTCTTGAATATTGAATGTCAGACATGTAAGAACCTTCTGAAATAATATCAGAAAAAAAATCTTAGAACATCTATTGTCAGAGTCCAAAGAGAGCTTAGAACACAAAATGTCAGGGTCATCAATTGGCAGAAGAGGAAACTGACTCCAAAATGAATAAGGTTAGTCTGTTCTTTTTCCTGAACACTCAATTAACTTTTTTTTTAAATAAAACATGAACATAATGAAGTATACCCAGAATTCTAGGAAAATTTCCATTCCCACTGCCAATCTTTCATGGAGTGTTTAGTCACAAATTCATGGGATTTAGATCTCAGCAATTATCTAGTTCAACTCACTTTACAGATGAAGAAATTGGGTCAGCGCAAAAAAGTAACATGTCTAAGTAGTAAAACAAATTTGTGATGGAGTTGAGATTTGAATCCAGGTCTTCTCAGCTAAGATCCCATGCAGTTTCCATCACATAATAAAGAATGTCCAAAAATAGAATAGACAGAAAATCACTGAAGATCTTCAAACAGGCCAGTAGAGCTACTTGTCAGGGATGATTGAGAGATGGTTCTACTCAGGTGGAAGTTGAACCCAATGACCTCTAAGGTCCCTTTTGGCTTTGAGATGCGAGGATTTTCAGCCTGGTGATTCATCATATTATCCCTCCCCTTGGACTGAGGGGAGGAGGTGCCCAGGTAGAGCTGTCAGCAGCAGCAGCTGGGATCTCTGAGCTGAGTGGGCAGTGTGTGCCCAGGACGGATGAGGTGTGAAATGAGGTCTGTCAGGTCTGTGCCCCCTGAAGCTGACTTGGCAGGCCTTGTTTTCACCCTGGGTGAAGCAGATTGAGCTTTTTCGGGTGTTTTCCCAGCACTGCTCAGGGAACAAGAATGGAATTTGTTTTCTTTCCATTGTACAAAATTGTCTGAAATAAGCAAAACCATACAAATGTAATGGAGGCTAGGTGTGCATCGGGAGGGAGAGGGCAGGGAGGAAGAAAAGCGGGGGATGAAGGAGAGGAGAGGAATGACCACCTAACCCCAGGCCACTTTCAGCAGAACCTAATGAGTAAGCTGGCAGAGAAGGTCCCTCAGCAGGAAGCCTGCATTATTAACGTTGGCACCAAACACAACCTGACTGCAATCTGAGAGAGCGGCTGCTAAGCTGGCACGACACAGACCCCATTCTTGGCTGAGGCATCAGAACAGATGTCTAAAGAGGGATTTTTTTTATTTGCATGTGGGTTTTTTTTTTTTGCAACATTACATGACCTTATGCCAGAGCCTGTTTGTGCCAAGGTAAAGGTTGTTAATGGGTCAAGGAAATAGACTCATTGGCTTTGCCCAGCATCAAATGGTGTTTGAGTGGGCGCTCCAGGGCAAAAGGTGGGGAGGAGATGTCAGGAAGGGCTTAATTACACCAGTGGAATTTTTAAAAGCAACAAAAAGAAGTCCAGTCATCTCTTTGGGGCCATAGGAACTAAGATTTTTGCCCACGAATCAGTCATAGAGATGAATAGCTACAAGGATGGCTGCTAAAAACCAGCTCAACAATAATGGTACCTTTCCCAAGTGAAGTTGGATACACTTTGAATCATTATGACAGTGTGTGTGTGTGTGGGGGGGGGTTGTATGTGTAATACCTTGGATTTCCCAGAAATTTTTTTTTAATTTTCCTCCCAGAAGTTCAAAGCATTGTGTTTACAGTTTCATTAGCTTCATGCCTTCTCTGGGAAGTAAATAAATAATATGTATAACAATTCACATTCTTTCAAGGCTTTACCCTGCACAAATTCTTTTCATTAGATCTTCTCTGAGAGGTAGATGGTATGAGTATTCTGAGTATTATTATTATTATTCCTGTTGAACAAATGGAAAAACTAAGGTGTGGGGGCAGCTAGGTGGGGCAGTGGATAGAGCACCAGCCCTGAAGTCAGGAGGACCTGAGTTCAAATCTGGTCTCAGACACTTAATACTTCCTAGCTGTGTGACCCTGGGCAAGTCACTTAACCCCAATTGCCTCAGCAAAAAGCAAAACAAAAAACAAACCAAAAAAAAAAAAAAAAAAAAAACTAAGGTGTGGACTAGAATAGCTAATCTGAGGTCATACATCTAAATAAAGTGTCCAAGTCAGAAACCAAACCCAAGGTGTTTAACCTCTGGGTCATAGTTTCCTTACCTGCAAAATGAGACATGTAGGATGACCTATAGGGGGCCTTCCTAATCTAAACTCTATTATCTTGCAATCCTGTGTCCTCCAAGTCCATAAGTTTATCTCACTCTTTCATAAACATAAAATAAAAGAGGAAAATTTTTTCTCCCCTTTCATTAATGGGGACTCTGAAGTGCAGACTGGTCAAAGACTTCTCTGAGATTGCATAGTAATTTGGAATAAATATACAGCTGAAACTTGGGTTTTCTTCATGCACCAATATTCAGCACAGCTAGAAAGGTCAAACAATTGAATCCAGAAGATATTTATTTACTACTTACAGTGGGGTAGGAGCTAGAAACACAAAGATGGAGAACTCAACAGTTCTTACCTTCAAGGATCGTATAATCTACTGTGGAGAATATGTCATGTGTGCAAATAATTCAAAAGTAGGATGTGACAGGGGCAAAAGAAAGATCCAAGCAAGAACTTGGATAAAAATCTGTGACTAGAAAGAATATTTTTAACAGAAGGGAAATCAGAGAAGGTTTTGCAAAGGAGATGGCATCTGAGCTAAATCTTAAGGAAGGGAAAGGTTTCAAAAGGAGAGGAAAAAATGTATTCTAAGCAATGAGCTTGACCTATGGGAATACATAGAGTCAGGAGGAGACATAATGAGATTAAGGAATTTCTAGTGTTCTAATCTGACTGGAATGTAGAATCATCAAGAGGAATAATGTGAAACAAAGAGTGCAGTCATGTAGGAATCCAATTGTGAAGGGGCCTTGAATGCCAGGATAAGGAAATGTATCCTAAAGGAAATTGGGATATCAGAGACTTTTAAGCATGTACCTGATATTGTCAAACTTATGCTCTAAAATGATTATTTTGATGAGTTTTTTGAAGGGAGAAATGGAGAGGAGGACCAGCAAAAAGGCCTTTAGAATCACCCAGAAAGAGGTGCATGGTGGCCCTGGAAGTGGAAAGAAAGAGGCAGATGCAAGAGATATTGTAGAGGCAGCATACCAAGCTGGCATTTAAACTTCTCACAATCCAAACTAACAGAAAAATGAGAGTGTGGGCCTGTTCAGGGTCAGGCTCTTATATTGAATCCATGTGATGAGGAAACATTCAACCAATCTATATCATTAGCAAAATGGCAGCATTCAGCCAGTCTGATTGAATTGGCATCTTGGTGCCACAGAGACATCGTCACAAGTAGCCTTTTTATAATAAAAAGTCCTGATGAACAATCTGCCCTTCACTCCCCTTTATCCTGCTCCCCAACAGTTTTACATGAAACCAGGTAGTATTTATATATGCCATATAAAGAAATTGGAAGAGAGATTACAACAGACATGAACTCAATGGCCTAAGAAAATAAGCCAAACATGGCTCACCAAGAAAATATGTGATCATCCTCATACCTCCAGAGAAACATGTGCATTAATAGACACAGAAGGAATAGTGAGGAGAAAAGCCTTCTTCAGGGAAGGAACTCCCAAAGTTTGAGAGAGTCTCTTGAAAGAGACAATCCCCAAAACTTCAGAAAGTTCCTCTTGATGGATAGAACAGAGAGAAAAGGAATCATCGTCAGATGGGGATACTGAAGGAAAGAAGGAAGGGATGGTCAACAAAAAGAGATATAGAGAAAAAAAAGAAGGCATTGCTAAGTGGAGAAAAAAAAAAGCTGGAATTAATCAGAGGGAAGGTTTCTAGACTCTCTAGCAATTGTAAAGTCCATCCCCACCCCCTTTGAAGGACAATATAAGTCCTTAAGGAACATGTAGCCTCATCAGAGAGAAAGAAGGGGAGTTGTCTTGCCTGTTACAGACTTGACTCAAGTCCTTTGCATTGGAGAAGCAGGAGAAGTAGGAAGAGAGTGTTAAATATGCTATCTTTAATGTATTATTACTTGAGAGTTTGCAATGCAGCTGAGTATTTATTCTTTTAAATAAGCACAAAATTAGAGTATGTCTAAAGGAAATGCTAGATAGGTATGTGAATCAAAGAGAGTTTTGATAGAGATCCCCAAAAGTAAGCATTATCAGTGTGAAGCCAGAGCTGCTTGACTGAGGCAATATGGATCATAGCTTCCATGAATTCATCAGAGCCTTACAAAAATGAAATAATTTACCATAAAAAATGGTGAGTTCTCGGGGCAGCGAGGTGGCGCAGTGGATAGAGCACCAGCCCTGAAGTCAGGAAGACCTGAGTTCAAATCTGACCTCAGACACATAACATTCCCTAGCTGTGTGACCCTGGGCAAGTCACTTAACCTCAATTGCCTCAGCAAAAAGCAAAAATAAATAAATAAATGGTGAGTTCTTGATCACCAGAGGTCTTTAATAAAAGGCTGAAGGATCATTTGCAAGGGATTAATCCCCTGTTTAGAGGAAATGTAGGTCATCTCACAATTCCTATCTGACTTTAAATCTCTGATACCTTCTCTAGATCTCAGTTTCTTCATTTATCAAATGAGGGGTCTGGATTAGGTGACTTTGAAGGTCCCTTTTTTCTATAAATCTATGATCCTATGATTCTGGGGTTT
This sequence comes from Myrmecobius fasciatus, assembly GCA_023553655.1. NCBI lineage: Eukaryota > Metazoa > Chordata > Mammalia > Dasyuromorphia > Myrmecobiidae > Myrmecobius > Myrmecobius fasciatus. Next base: position 166,705 of record JAJPUD010004638.1, on the reverse strand, counting down.
CTGGGGTCAAAGCCTCATGGACATTTGAAGAGAACACACATACATATACAAATACATGTTAACATCCAACATATATCATTGTAAAGATGGCAGCTGGTCATCTAGCTCAATTTTCAGGATAAGACAGAGCCATGGCAGTTAACTAGCATTTATTAAGCACTTATTATGTAGTAGACCCTGCTGAGCACTTGATGAGAAAAGGTGGCAAGAGAGCTTCATAAAACACAAAACCACCTGAGTGTTCTCTCTCCATTTCCCAAAACTATTTAAGTCCTTGAGACTATCTATACTATTCCATCATCCTGGCTTGACATCCTTATACCAACACCTCCCAATTTAGTATCATGGGCAAACTTCTTATCGAATTTTGTTGACTCCCCTCCCATCATCCTGCTTTGCACAGATTCTCTCAAGGCAAGAAAGAGTCAGGAGCTTCCTTCCACCTCCCTCACTGTAACCTAGCATGGATTGGGCGTGGGGAGGAGAGCAAAGGGGGCTGGTGTTGGAAGCATCTGTCGGTGCTGGGCTGACTTTTAATAAACATCCATGTGGAGGAGGAGATCATGGGCTCAAGTGGAATTTGCTTCAAAGTAGGGCTGGCACAGGGGGCTCCAGTTATCCACGGGAAAAGAAGGGTTTGTGTTTATGCCAAGTTTATCACTCCATCATCAATCAAAGAGAAAGAAAAACACATCTTCTCTGCCCTCTCCTCCTCCTCCTCCTCCCCACCTCCCCCCCCCACTCTAATGGTTTCCAGCCTCACCAGCGGAATGTTTTGTTTAAAGAAAAAGTCATTTGACATAATTAGTAATTCAAATACAGCAATATATCTTTATCTAAATAAACACAACTTTCTCCCTCCCTCCATGAGAGATTATGTGTGCAGAGAGGAGGGAAAGATCCATAGTGAGTCACTGGATCAGGAATGGGAAAGGTTATACACACCCCAGCACCACTGATAGCATCGCCATAAGCAAGTGTTCCCTTTTGAGGTTGAGAAATAGATGCTGCTTGTCCCTGGACCTCTACCCCCAACCTCCACCAAGCAAGAACACACTGTTCTCTGAGCGTTTGGGAGCCTCCCTCTTTTCCCTGGAAAGGGAAGAGGGTAAGAAGAGGCCAATCTCCTTCTCTTTCATTCCACCCACTCCAAAAATTACTCAAACTTAAAGAAAATCTTTAAGTGGCAAGAGCAGGGCCCAGTCCAACATGTCCCCCGTCCTCAACACTCATCGCAGACCAGTCATGGATGAAAAGGAACACACAGCTCAGTAAGAAGGCTGTCAGAGACAAGCGGGGTCCCTAGTTTCTCTTGAAAATGGGATCTCTCAAAGGAGCATAAGGCCATTCAGTGACTGCAAGTTGGCTGCAAAAATAATATTCCACAGTGTCAGAGCAGGAAGAAACCTCAGAAGGCTTCTAATATAACCTGAATCTAAACAAAAATTCTTCCTAAAATATTCCTGACAAGTTGTCCTTCAGCCTCTTCTTAAAGAACCCCAGTGAGAGGGGAACCACGAAGTCCCAAACAACTCATTCTGTTTGGGGCATCTCTTAGCATTACGAAATTTTTCTTTCTATGAAGCCTAAAAATTGCCCCTCTTTAATTTCCCACCATTATTCCTAAGACCGGGATCACTAAGGATTGTTGAGTATTCAAGTTCAGATTATGCTTCTGACACTTTATGATCCATGGACAAGTCTTAAAGATTTGGAAGGAGTCTCAGAGGCCATGCAGTCCAGCCCCTCCATTTTACAGAGAAGTAGACCTTATCCAATGTCATCCAGGTAATGAGTGCCAGAATTAGGACCCAGGTCATTGGACTCCAAACCCACCTCAGTGCCTTAGTTTCCTCCTCTGTAAAGTAAGTGTAACAGACTTGCCATAACGTCCAAATGAGGACCCTTGTAAAGAGAGCATATTAACAATGCTTTGCAAAGTATGGAAAAATGTTATTCATTCATTCAAGTATCTCAGCTATTATTTTTGTGAAACTCCTTCTCAGTGAACAATTTTAAAGAGTTGCTTAGTATTCTAATTAGGCATTGAGAGATTAAGTCTTGCCCCAAATCACACAATTATATGTATCAGATATAACTCTTCCTAACACGATTGGTCATCTATCCCTATAATACACTGCCTCTCATTATAACTTTGCACATATTCATCATCATCATTATTATTATTTTACTACAACTACCTGGATTATATTAGGGGAATGCACTTGGAATCATTCCTTCCTCAAGATCATTGCCAAAACCATGTGACAGGTGAATTCCCAGTCATATCCATATCTACACAAACAGTCTGGAAAGGTGCTCAAACTTCACCAGGGGGATTGCAACACAGCCAGTCAGACCAGCCAGCTGTCTGATTCAATCTGCTGAGGGTGGACTTGGATTCTAAGGCCTCCTAGAGAATAAAAAGCTCAGAGCCCAGGAGTCAAAAGTGACTTCTTAGACTCACAGAACAAGAGGAACACCATGGTACCATCAGCCATGAGGAAATCTCCCAGGTACACAATTGCAAGGACAGATTAGAAGAAGGTCCAATGGAAAGTTTTTTTTAAAAATCAGCTCTCCCGTGTCTCCACAAGTATAAACATTAAGATGAAATATGAAAAATTCATTCAGCCATCCAGATGTTCTGTTTACCTGATGCCAAATACTTGTATAGATTTAAATACTCTTACTTGATACAGAAATGCAGCATCATATGCATATAGACTCAGTCCCCCACTTTTAAAGCTGCATGGACATGAAAGTTGTTGTTCAGTCATTTCATTTGGGTCTGACTCTGAGTGACTTCATCAGAGTTCTTTTGGAAAAGATACTGGAATGTTTTGTGATTTCTTTCTCTAGCTCATTTTATAGATGAGGAATTGGGGCAAAGAGAATTAGGTACCTTGTCTAGGATCACAGAGCTAGTAAATATCTGATCGGGGAGGCATTCATATAGAAAAGTTCTTCTCACTGTAAGTTGGAAACCAAACCCCTTTTTTTTCACATCCCCTTTGAACTTCCAGGCTGACTAAAGATACTACTCATAATACTCCTTTACATTTTATTAAGTGCTCTTCCTAACAACCACCAAAAGTACCAAATTTATATATATATATGTGGAAGAAAAATATTTCTAGCATAATTGAATAATTATTTACTCCTTAAGGCATCATTTCATTAAATAATTTTCAGCAAGAATCTCTTGTACTATTGCTGCTTTTCTGATCACAAAGTGGGAATTACCGCTTAATACCAATGAAATCAGACTTTTAGATCTTTCTACCTCCCCACACCAAAGAAAAAACTTTAGAGCTAGAATTTGAACTCAAGTCCTTTTATTCCAAGTAGTGCTCTATCATATCTTGATGTCTCTATTTATTTTAAGTCATATTAATTCATTGCAATCATTTTGGAATAAAGACTTTGAAGAGATTCTTGAGCAAACCAATCATTTTTAAAAAGAGGAGAATAATGACACTCATAAAATTAACTTTGAAATATTGCAATTTTAGTAAATAGTTAATTTTTATCAAAACTGAACTCACAAACTCAAACCCATAGAGTGAAAAAAGAAAACTCTTTGGAAGTTCCTGTGTAACTCCCTGGACTGGGGCTTTCCCTGAGGATCACAGGAATCCCATCTCTCCCAGGTTGGGGTCTAACTTCTAACTCATGGAAAACATGAGCAGGTGTGTACCATAGTTTAAGGTCCATAAAAAAGGCAAGTTCAACAGCCTTCTTCCCTCCATAGGCCCCTTTAGAGGATAAGGTGGGTGGTGCTTTCAGAAGCAACAGAATTAGAAGCAGAGACAGGTTTGGCAGTCCTTGGAAAGAATATGAGACCTTCCCACTCCCCTCCTAGAAATGAATGGCCCTCTGTCTTTTCATTGAGGGTTTGCAGGGCCTTTGGGGCTCATTGCTGTGCAATAAACATTTGATCCAGACTGGAACTTGGCTTGTGATACAAGGCTTTGGCCCCAGGGGAAAAAATTCTTCTTAAAATCAAAACTGAAATCAATTGGCTGTTTTACATTGGGGCTGAGAGCAACAAGATTACAGCTGAAGGGTGAGTTTCAAATATTCTCCATGTCTGAATAATAACTGGTATATAAACTCAGTGATTTTTCCCCAGACCTTTACCCTGCACAGTAGTGTTGGCTCAAAAAAAGCGTATCTGGTGAAAGCAGCCACTTGGTGCTGGCTGAATTCCAGCTGGTGCCTTGGAGACCCTCCAGAACACTTTATGGACACATATCCTCCTCAACACTAGCTGTTATTAGGACTGGACAGGATGGACTGCATGGGAGAAATATGGCCCCATGATAAAATCATCCAATAAGAACCTTAGTTCAAACTAAGGGAATTGATCCTAGTAAGGTGGTCAGAGAGAAGAATCCTCCAGCAAAGATTGGATCGCTGCTTTGAGCAGGTTGCTGACCCACTCTGTGCTTTTGATGAAGGCTAGACCAGGGAGCTTTTGAGGTCCCTCCCTACTCTGAGAATCAACTACTAAATTCCATATGTAGCTATGTGTTATTCCTTCTCATCTCATCTCATCTCATCTCATCTCATCTCATCTCATCTCATCTCATCTC
>JAJPUD010004638.1:127364-162097 GCA_023553655.1 Myrmecobius fasciatus | reverse complement strand
TCATCTCATCTCATCTCATCTCATCTCATCTCATCTCATCTCATCTCTCTCTCTGTCTCTGTCTCTCTCTGTGTGTCTCTGTCTCTATCACTCTGTCTCTCTTTGTGTGTGTCTGTCTGTGTGTCTATCTTTCTCTGTCTCTGACTCTCTCTGTGTGTCAGTCTGTCTGTCTCCCTCTCTCTGTCTCTCTTTGTGTCTCTGTCTCCCTCTGTGTGTCTCTGTCTGTCTCTCCCTCTCTCTCTGTCTCTCTTTGTCTCTCTCTGTCTCTGTCTCTCTCTGTGTCTCTGTATCACTCTCTCTATCTCTTTGTCTCTGTCTCTGTGTGTGTGTCTGTCTGTGTGTCTGTCTCTCTGTCTATCTTTCTCTGTCTCTGTCTCTCTGTGTGTCAGTCTGTCTGTCTCTATCTCTCTCTGTCTCTCTCTGTGTGTGTCTCTCTCTATCTCTCTCTGTCTGTGTGTGTGTGTCTCTCTCTTTCACACACAATACACACACATACACACACTTCATTGTTTAAATCAGGGATAGCCACAGAGTCACATATTCTCCAGAAGAAGGAACCTCAGGGGGTAGCTATGCCAATTTCTCTATTTTAGCATAAATCCCTTCTATGTCATCCTTAGCATATTCTGAACTCAAAGACTTCCAGGCAGCTATTCTGCTTCTGAATAGCTCTTAATGACTATGAAAGTTTCCCTTTTCTAGACCCCACATAGGATCCTCTACCTCTTCTTTCCCTTGTTCTGAATTCTGCCTTCTAGGGTCAAGTAGAACCTAAGGAAAGCCTTTCAAATAGTTATATAACTATGATCCTTCCTACCTCCTCCAAATCTTTTCTTCAGGTTGAATATTCCCAGTACCTGCCCTGAGAAGAGATTCACACATCCTGGGTACTCTCTGTACTCACTTGAAATGAAATTTGAATGTATATGATTTGGAAACTTTCTTGACTGGGGAAGCCTTTGAGAAGTAAAATGCACTCTGGACTATCTATCTCAAAGCCTCTTAAACTATAAGTATGGGAGCATATAACTGAATATGATCAATCACAAAAAAATGGCAATAAAAATTATTGAATATTCCACCAAGATTTAACTCTTCATGTAAAGCTAAACAAGTACATCCTTCTCATTATTATGCAAATTTGCTTTCATCTTTAATAAAAACTATATGTATACCAAAGAAATGTTTTTAAATAACTTTTGTGATTTATTTTCAGTAAATGTTTGATTTGTATTCCTATTTTATCATACCCTTATATCCAGGGTCATGTAAAAATTCTTGTGTAAAAGGGGGTCATGAGGGGAAAAAGTTCACTAATCTATTTTACCTAACCATGTTCCTTATTGGAGAGAAGTAGGTGAATGGGCCAATTAGAGAATGATTTGCTTGAATTTGGAATAAATCAAGGAATAGATTAATATCATGAACTTTAAAATTATATCAGATGAAGGATATCACATTGAAAATTATTGGCCTAGAGAGGAAGTCATATCATCTTAAATTCCTTGTCTACATTCAGATGGATGTGACTTCTTAGAATTACACTAAGTGGAGTAAGACAGAAATTAATTATTTTCCATATCCATAAATTATATTAATTAGCCCTTAGTCAAAATAATACAGACATAGGAAAAATGGCACCAGTCACTCATATTCATATTTGTGTGTCTTATTAAAAATACTTTTCTTGCAGACTCAGATGTTTCTTTGGGTTTTTTTCCCTTATTTCTGTCTTCTAACTCCATGGCTTTAGTATGCTACTCAGTGTTCCATGGTTACCTCAGCTTTGAAAATTGGTTTTCTGGGTCTCCTCAAAGTCCTTGTTGCTGTATGATGTGGTTCTTTTGTATGGAGGGGTGGCCTTAGGTTAAGAAGGTTAAAAAAATGTGGTATAATAAATTTGGAATATTAAAAAACGGAGTTTATATCCTAATTCTTCTACTTACTCTGTAAACTTGGGTAGTTTTCTTGGTCAATCAGAGCTTTATTTTCATGAACTATAAAGAAGATTGGGAGAAGGGAATTAAAAGGAAAGATGAGGTCAGATTGAATGGAGTAAGTAGTATGAAACCATGGGAAAAGAGCTAGATTTGAAGTCAGGAATATGGGTTTGAGTTCAGGCTTTGTGATTTTCTACTTTGTGAACTTGGGTAAGGTATTTAATATCTCTTGGCCTCAGGTTCTTTATTTGAAAAATAAGGTTCTATTAGATAAACTCTAAAGGATTCTTTCAATTCTGGGTCCATGATCTAGAGCACTCTTTCCAACTTCAAAATTTGGTTTTGACCTTACCACAGTTTAAGATGTGAGCACTTGATCACTACCTCTTATATGACAAGTCTCTGTACATCCATGATGAGGGATGCTAGAGGTTGAAGCATTTTCTAAAGTCTTTGTAGTAATGGCTATGCCCATTGCAACCTTTGACATTTCCCAAGCCAGGTCTCTACAAATACAATGAAGTAAATAATTCATCTAAGTCAATTAAATTCATCTAAATCAACTAAAAGTGAATATATATGTGTGTATAAAAGAATATATTACAAAATTATAAAATCTCGGATGGAAGAGTTCATCCAGATTCAAGGGCTTATCTAGTCTAAACCTGAAGGGAGGCAGAATGATGTAAGAAAAGACACTGAATTAGTTGTTAGGTGTCCTGGATTTGATTTTGAGCCTTTCCATTGGAGGTTCAACTGACCACAGAATACCAATAGCATAACCTTGAGAAAATTCAACCTGTCTGTTTTGTTCTCATTCCTTTTTTATTAACTGAGGGAAGTTGGACTAGATGACCTCAAAGGGTCTAGCAAGCTCCAAATACTTATTCATTGAGAATGCTTTGATAGTATAATCCCTTATCAAGGTCTTCCCAAAGTGGGCATCTCTCCTCTGCCTGGAAGGACTTCTCCCTATCTCCAGAGGAAATCTGGTTTCCAAACATTCTTCATTAAGTTCTTCCTGAATAGAAGAAAGAAACATCAAGGAGACAATTCATACTGATTGGTCAGAACGATGAGTCAAATTTTCCAATTCTGTTGCACACAACCTCTGAGAGCAGACCATCCTAGTACGGTATGGCTATGGGTAACAAAGAGACTGTCAATGTTTTACCACTTTTATCTTTAATCTTAACGATTAAAACTGGGAACCAATCAGAGGAAGTGAGTGAAAAGGCAAAGTGGATTCTGTAAGAGAACAATAAGCCTTTAATGCTTTGGGAAAATTACACCAATCCCACTTTCTGAACCAACCTGCCCCCACTATTGCTAACAGGCTCTGAGAGCACTAAAGTCAAATTGCATTAAGCTTAGGATAGTCTAGTATCTTTATCCAGACATGTGATAAATGGGCAAGGTCATAATTAGTTAAAAAAAAAAGTACTGAGAACCTGAGTTCAAATCCTAATTGGTAATTTCCTATTTATATGAACTTGGAGACACTTTGCCTCTCTAAGACTCAGATTCCTCATTTGTAAACTGAAATTATAGGAGTAAGTAATCTCTGATTTTCCTTCTAGCTTGAAATCTAGAACCTTAATGCTGTTTCCTTGGGAGGACATTCACTAAGATGGATCTGTTGAGATGGAGATTAACCTCAGGGAAAGACTTTGGGCCTTGGGACACTGCTAAGGAGGCTTTTGTCAGGAAAGGGAGAAAAGTAGGGGCCGGCCAAGAAGATTTTGTTTAGGCTATGGAAGAGAAAGGGAAAGGAAAAAGTTGGGAAACATGCTATGTTGTCTATTCCCATTTTAACCAATCATTCTTGCTAACTCACATAATTTGTTTCTATTTAGTAAAGGAGCACAATCCTTTGTGCTATCCTTTAAATTCTAGAACAAAGTCCTGATAACATCATCTTATTTATGACTCTGACAATGGCACTGGAATTCTTACCATCAAGACAGAGACTTAGTACTAGGAGATTTTTCAGGGTACTGAGGACATAGGATAGGGGAGATTTGGGGTTTGCTTTTGTTTGGTTTCCTAAGGGGTCAGTACGGGAACATGGGCTAGGAGGATAGCTTTGTGGGGCTGGGTAAGATTTAGGCACCTGGAAGGAAGAGTTAGAAGAGTTATGACAATGAGGTGAGAATTCCTCAAAGGCTCCCTTTGTCTAACTCCAAATTTTGGCTATGGCTTATCCAAAGTATGCCCAATTGCCCTTTCCTAGAGAAAAATACTGATGTCATTCACTCTTCATCAAGGTACATAGCATACCCTCCCAGATTTTTCCCAGCTTCCCTCTACCCCAAAATAAAAAGACAACATTTTCCATATCATGAGGAGAGTAAGAAGTGAAGGAAGGATTGAAATAGAATAGCCTGGCTCTTATTTTCAGCTAAAGAGTCATTTTGGACCCAGAGATTTAGCCTTTTTTTACCTATCATCCCAGCCCACCCTGGGGAAGACATTCTCTTTAAAACTAGGCGTATGGTAGTTAGTCTGGATGTGTTACCAGCAACATATGCCAAGCAATTAATAAAAAAATATCAAGTACGTTCTTCTGTCTGTGTTTGTAAGTGCTTTAGGGAACCTGGGCCAAGGGCCGGGCCCAGACCAGCTGCCGCCTGTGATGTCAGCCATTATCCAGAAGGATGCCTACCCCACAGTCATGCCTACTGAGTGTACAGAGCACATCTCCACAACCCAGCTGTTGTTCTGCCAATAAGAAGGCTCGGTTTTTAGAAAAATGTTCCCCTTTGTCCTTCAGGTCCTCTGGGGTATCTCAGAAATTTGTTAGTACAGGTTCACTGGAAAAAAGTATAAGAATTAGAATCAGAAGCCCTAGATCTCAATACCATCTCAGAGATCAATGATCCATGAGCATGAGCAAGTCACAGCTTCTTAAAGCATCAAGATTTTTTGTCTACACAAGGGGAAGAGTAATACTTGCTCTGCTTCCTTATGGGGTGTTATATACAAAATTCTATACTTTGTATATATCTTAAAGTTCTATAAAAATGTATAGGGAGCTAAGTGGTGCAGTGCATAGAGTACTGGACCCAGAGTCAGGAAAACTCACATTCAAATCCAACTTCAGACACTTAATATTTCTGTGACCTTAGCAAGTCATTTAATCTTGGTCTGCCTCTGTTTCCTCATCTGTACAATGGGAATAGAAATAGCATCTAGCTCACAGAGTTGTAGGGAAGATAAAATGAGATAATATTTATAAAGTGCTTTGTAAACCTTAAAACCCATCTAAATGTTAGATAGTTACTCTTTTTTTCAGTACTCTGAGAATAATCATTGAATTAAGTTCTTCTGTGCATATTTTTTTAAAAAAAATATGAACACAATTAAGAGAAAATTTATTTGTTTCAGGAAGGTAGTTAATTGACTTGTGTGATATTTTAAAATTCAAGTCTCATTTGTGAAGTTCCCAGTATCTCTGAGTATGTGTAAGTGTGCTATTCATAATTTTAAAATCTTAAAGAGATCTCAGAGAAGTCATACCAGGAGACCATGGTAGAGTGCTAGACTTACAATCAAGAGATGCAGTTTAATGCTTATTGGCTGAGTGATCATGGCCAAATTAGTCTATAACTCTGTACCTCCATTTTTCCATTGGTAAAAACTTGTACTGCTTCCCTCAGAGGATTGATATAAAGAGGCTTATAACCCTTAAATTTATATGCATATGTGAGCTAGACATAGTCAGAATGGCAAGGAAGGGCCCAACTCATAGTGATAGAAAGCAACTACCTTTAAGTGAATTTATCTTGTTCAAAAATCCCTCTTACCATCCCCATCAATTTTAGGAGTTGACAATGAAGTGAGTACAATAGACTTGTGATAGAAAGTACCATGTGTATCCACAGAGAGAACCACGGAGACTTAATGTGGATCAAAGCATAGTATATTAAATTTTTAAATTGTTGTTTATTTATTTACTCAGGGTTTTTTCTTTCTCTTTTTTTCTTTTAATCTGATTTTTCTTGTGCAGCATGATCAATATGGAAATATGTTTAGAAGAATTATAGATGTTTAACCTATGTCAAGATTTCTTGGAAAGGGGCAGGGGGGGAGAGAGAGGGAGAAAAAAATTTGGAAAAAAAGACTTTGCAAAGGTGAATTTTGAAAATGATCGTTTCATATATTTGGGAAAATAAAATATTATTTAAAAATTTAGAGTTTAATCTTTCTGAATTTGAGTCTTACATTAGTGTGTCAGATTGCTTTTCATGTACTCTCATATATATATACACACATATATATATAGATGTACATATATATGTGTGTGTTTGTTATTCACATGATGTTCCCCTATAAGAGTATAAGCTCCCTGATGGCAGGATTTTTGCATGTCTTTTTATCCATAACATTTAGTCCAGTGTTTAATAATTTTTTTTAAATTGACCTGATTAGTGATACAGCAAGTCTCCTTAAGACCAGGGTTAAAATGCACATATGACTTGGGACAAACAGCTTGAGTTTGTTGATAAGAATGGACGCTAAGGGAAAGAGCTCTAGGACTGTATTTCAGAGGGATCACCAGTAGTGATGCATCCAAGTGGCATGTGGGTAGCATATAGGCTACAGAAAGGTACTGCATAATATTTACAGTGAATTGATCATACAGTAGGCAAGCTACATTTCTCCTTTTTCTGATTGACTCTTCATGTCCAGGAAAGGCTTGGATTTCTCTGGTGCTCTTTTCTCGTTATTTAGAAGAATTCTAGGACAGAACTTCTTCTTCTTTTTTTTTTATAAAGCTTTTTATTTACATAACATATGAGTGACCTTTCAACATTGACCTTTGCAAAAAAACTTTTTTTTCCCAAGCTTTTCCTTTCCTTCCCCCCACCCCCACCCCTAGATGATAGGTAATCTAATACATGCTAGATAGGATAAATTATATGACAAATACAATACATGTATACATATCTATACAGTTATCTTACTGCACAAGAAACATCAGATCTAGAAAGAGAAGAAGAAAAAAACAACCTAAGAAGGAAAACAAAATGCATGGAAATATTCACAGAAAGCATTAAAACGCTATGTTGTGGTTCACTCTCAGTTCCCACAGGCCTCTCTCTGGATGTATATGACTATCTTCATTGCAGAACAACTGGTTTGAATCACATCATTGTTGAAGAGAACCATGTCCATCAAAATTGATCATCATATAGTCTTGTTGCTGTGTATAATGTTCTCCTGGTTCTGCTGATTTCACTCAGCATCAGTTCATGCAAGTCTCTCCAGGCCTCTCTGAAATCCTCCTGTTGGTCATTTCTTAGAGAACAATAATATTCCATAACATTCATATACCATAATTTATTCAGCCATTCTCCAATTGATGGGCATCTTTTCAATTTCCAGTTTCTTGCCACTACAAAAAGGGCTGCCACAAACATTTTTGCACATGTGGATCCCTTTCCCTCCTTTAAAATCTCTTTGGGATATAGGCCCAGTAGAAACACTGCTGGGTCAAAGGGTATGCACTGTTTGATAACTTTTTGAGCATAGCTCCAAATTGCTCTCCAGAATGGTTGGATCCGTTCACAGTTCCACCAACAATGTATCAGTGTAGGACAGAACTTCTTAAACAGGGACTTTGTGAGGATTTCCATAGGGATAGTTACCTGCTACCATGCAGTCCTCTATAGTTGCCTACCTGGCCACAAAAAGAGAGTTCAAAGAGGAACATGAGGGTCTATGCAGGAGACCAAAGGATCCAATATCAGTCTTTATACCCTCCTTTTAATTCTAGCTTCATCCAGAGAATTCTCTGTAATTCAGGGTCCAGTCTGAATGTGAACTTTTTAAACCATTTGCAAATGGATGTCTAGTCTGGAATAATCAGGGTCTAATCCTGTGTGGACTATTCACATGTCAGGAAGTTATAGTGGGATCTCATGCTTCACCTGGGGCATCAGAATTGAGGACCACTGAAAGTTTATGATTCTGTGAGCTACATGGAAAGCATGAGATAAGGTTGTAAAGGTGAGGCAGGTCTGGATTGCAGAGTATCTTAAATACCAAACTAAGGAGCCTGAATGTCATTTAGTAGGTAAAAGGGAGTTATTGATAGCTTTTGAACAATATAAGGACATAAAGGCAGAATAGTGTAGTGGATAGTAAATGTCCACAAAGAGATGAATGTTCAAAAGAGAAGCTATACTGGCGAGTATAGCATGTGGCAAGAGGCAGGGGTAACTAATGGACTGTCCACATCTCCAATCAGTATCTTTATATTGTTAGGAGAACTCAAATACATTACCCAGTATATGCTATCCCACGTCTGTGACAAATTTATGGGAAGACAGGAACAAGAATCTCTTAGGGTGCCCAGGTATGGAAGAGTTGTTATTTGCTTCAGTGAATGATATTCCCATATTGATGAAATCACTGATCCTTTGGAAATTGTGAAAGATGGATTACCGCTGGCAGAGAATTAGAGTACAGAACAATTAGGAGGTTACTGCAATTAAGATGGCTACTTGTCCACCTGGGTCGGTGGGAAAGAGGACCTATATAAGGGTCCTACTGCTTAGAATAGAAAGGACTGAATGAATTGAACAGAATTCTCCTCCTGAATATGTTCTTTCACTTTCCAAATGAAGGATGGTACCATCAAAGAATGAGTATGAAGAGCTAAAGAATAATCAAATTGTGTTTTCTCTAAGTCCATAGGAAATAGGAACTATGCTGGTAAAGTAAAAAGTCTACTAAATCTGGAGTTGGGGACCTGGGATCAAATTCTACCTCTACCACTCGTTACTGATGTGACTCTACCTAAGTTTACCATTCTCTCAGATTCTCAGTTTCCTCATCTCTAAAATGAGAAGCTTGACAAAGATTTCTAAGTTCCCTTTCAAATCTACTGTATAAAATTCTGAATGTTATCCTTCCCCTTTTCAGTGTTGCAGACTCAGCTATACCAATGCCACTTCATTCTTGCACTTCTAAAGCTCCCAAACCAAAACTGCAACAGACAAGGGTCCCTTGGTCACCCTTCCTAGAGAAAATGCTTGACCATTTAGGACAAAAGGTAAACTACTATACACCAAGTGTCTCAGAGCCAAGAGAATTTCAGGCCAGATCCAGGCTCTTGAGCCAAACCACTCTCCTCTGATCTGCTCTGAAGCCTTTCTACTCCCACTGAGGCCGGCTTGAATTTTTAACTCATTATTGATCAGGCAATTTTTAAATCAATTTTAATTAAATGAAAGATTTCTATCAGAATTGCTTCTTTCTGGACAGTAAATTGGACCTTGTAATAATACTTGCACTTGGACATCTCTCATCCATGGAAAGGAGTGGCTATCATAAATAAATAAGCATTATTCTCCTCATTGCATATTGAGGAGAAACTGAGGTAAGGACTTTTCTTGGAGGCTAAACCATGGTAATGTGACAAAGGAGGGAATTCTGTGCTTTCAGGGTAGTATATCTTAGTAGAAAGCATATTGGATTTAAGCTCAGAGGTCTTGAGCTTATATGCCAGTTCTGCTACTTACCCACACTACCCTCTCTCAGTTTCTTCATCTGCAAAATCAGTGTTTGACTAGATCCAATACCAAGTATTGAGTAAATGCTTACTACATGCAGACATTGTGCTCAATTCTGAAGAAATACCTCATTTTCTCATGATTCACTTTATTATGTTTCGTAAATATTGTATTTTCTTTTCACAAATTGATGGTTTATAGCAAGTCTGCAACAAGCAAATCTATCAGCACCATTTTTCCAACAGAATGGGCTTGTATCACGTCCGTGTCACATTTTGGCCATTCTCACAATACTTTGAATTTTTCATTGTTATTACATTTGTTATGGTGATTTGTGATCACTGAACTTTGATATTGCTCCTTTAATTGTTTTGGAGTGCCACAAACCATGGTGAACTTCATTGATAAATATAGTATGTTTTGTTTGTTCCACCAACTTGCTGTTCCCCATCTCTCTCTCTCTCTCTTCAGGTCTTCCTATTCCCTAAGATACAACAATATTGAAATCAGGCCAGTTAATAATTCTACACATCAATCAATGAGTCAAACTTCAATGTTGTCTTGTTTTAAGAAATTGCTGCACATTGGGGCAGATAGGTGGCGCAGTGTATAGAGCACCAGCCCTGAAGTCAGGAAGACCTGAGTTCAAATTTAATCTCAGACACTTAACATTCCCTAGCTGTGTGACCCTGGGCAAGTCACTTAACCTCAATTGCCTCAGCAAAAAAAAAAAAAAAAGAAAGAAAGAAAAAGAAATTGCTGCACATGATAAATGTGGAAATATATTTAGAAAAATTGCAGATGTTTAACCTACACTGGATTACTTGTTGTCTAGGGGAGGGAGGTGAGGAGAAGGGAGGGACAAAAATTTTAACACAAGGTTTTGCAAGGGTGAATGCTGAAAATTATCTTTGCATGTATCTTGAAAATTAAAAAAATATTGATAAAAAAGAAATAAATATTTTTTAAAAAGAAATTGCTGCAGTCACCCAAGCCTTGAGCAACCATCACCCTAACTGGTCAGCAACTCTCAACATTAAGACATGAATATTCACCAGCAAAAATATGATTTGCTAAAGGCTCAGAAGATGTGTGGCAATTTTTCCAGCAATAAAGTACTTCTAATTAAAGTACATACATTGTTTATTTAGACATATTACTATTGCACATACTAGACTACAGTACAATGTAAACATAACTTTTATATGTATTGGGAAATTTAAAAAATGTGTTACTTGTTTTATTGCAATATTTGCTTTATTGTGGTGGTCTTGAACCAAACTCATAACATCTTCAAGATATGCTTGTACAAAGGAAAAAGCAAAATCAATCTCTGCCCTGAAGGAGTTTATATTGTAATGGATCCCTGGGGTCTCTTTCACCTCTAAATTTAAGATCCTATGATCCTATCCCCTTAATAAAGTCGCTTTCTTTTTCCAAGCCTCATGTTCCTCAACTGAAAATAACAACATTGGATAAGGAATCCTCCAAAGTTCTTTTTGCACAAACTACTGTTCTCTTTGCTATGTTGCTATTACAACAGTGCCATGCCATGCTGACTGGTGACTCGGCTCCTAGAAAAGCAGAAAGTCTGCTGAGAGGAATAAGTAAACCAAGAAGTATTTACTGACACAAGCTGCTGGTCCCATGTCTACCATTTGGTCATGAAAAAGCATTTTATTAAGAGTTATCTCAGGAGGGAGAGGTTGCCTCTTAAACTATCATTTCATTCAAGGGAAATGAAAAAACTGGCTGAGTCAAGATCCAAAAAGATATTGACAGAACAATGGGCTAAATCCAATAAGATGAAATATAATAAGTATTAATATAAAGGTTTACACTTGGGTTAAAAGAGAGGGAGTAATAAGAGGATTAATTGCCCAAGCAGAGAATGGGCAGGCAAGGCTGGATAAGAGTTTGTACAAAAAGGTCCTTCTGGGAGGTTTAGAGGACAAGAAGCTCAATATAACTTAATAGTGTAATAGGGCAGCCAGAGAAAGGACTGCCATTTTAGGCATAATCTGCAGATCAAGAAGAAGTGTGAGAAAGACTACTTCTGTAGCTTTTCTGAAAATATTTACAGAATATTTAATTCTGTACATGATCTTATAGGAAAACTAAGAATAAACCTGAGTGAATTCAAAGGAGATGGGAGGACTAGAGACTATACCAATGAAGGATCAATTAAAGGAACTGAGCATGGAAATATATTGTATATCAAACATCATAGAAAATATATTACAAATGTGTGGATTTGCACTTCCTTATGTATGTATGTACATATGTTTAAAATTATATATACATATTTGTATAATACCTATATTATATTACATGTGTGTATACGTATTTGTGACTATGCACATAAGTACATCTGTGGGTATCTCTACATATACATGTATTTTTACATCTATATATGTATATAGAGAGAGACCATTGTATGTATTTTGTTGTATGGTGTTTTTCAGTTGTATCCAACTCTTCATGACTCCATTTGGTGTTTCCTTGGAGTGCTTAACCATTGCCTTCTCCAGCTCATTTTATGAATGAGGAAACTGAGGCAAACAGGATTAAGTTACTTGACCTGCTATTTTAAGTGGCTGAAGCCAGATTTGAATTCAGGAAAATGAGTCTTTCTGACTCCAGGCCCAGCATTCTATCTACTGTGCCACCTAGCTGCACCTTTGTTTTTATATCATCTTCAAATATATTCCTACTCCCTCCCTTAGCTACTAACTGTCTAACAAAGAATTTGAAAAGGAAGAAAAAAAAATGTAGTTAAACAAAACCAACCAAAACAGTCTAATAACATATACTCTGTACACATAGCTCCCTACTTCTGCAAATGTTAGGTCCTTTTTAGGATTGACCACCTTGGTCTTTCTAATTATATAGCATTAAGTTCTGTTGTTGTTGTCTCCACTTAAATTTTTGTAATAGTTGTGCATATTGTTTCTTGGTTCTACTTGTTTTACTCTGCACTTCAATATTTAGACATATTACTATATTTGAAGGTATAATTTTTTACAGCAATTCATCTCTTTCTGCTCAGCCCTGAAGGGCAAGAGTAATGACTGGGTGGTGATTGCAGAGTTGTCGATTTAAGCTTGACACATGGACAAATCTTCATACCAATTAGGGCTGTTCAGAAGTGGAATGAGTAGCTTCAGGAGTTCGCCACTAAAAGAAGTCTTTCAGCAAAAGGTGTATCATCATTTGTTAGTAATGTATACAGGTGAGTTATGATCAGAAATAAAATTTCTGAGATTAAAAAATCACTAAAGAGAGTGGCAGAAAGATTGAGTCATGGAGAAATAAAGCAATGATAAAAGCCAGCCTGGATTTATCTCCAAATGTATGCTATGGAAAGAATCTACCAATGTGAGAAGGGAACTGAGGGAAAGGTGTTCAAGGAAAGAAAGAGGGAACTCTCAGGATAAAAAAAAATTTTAAGATGTGGTGAAATCCTGAGGGTCAGAAGCAGAGCCAGTCACAGGGGACTACTACACAAAGACTCAAAGGAGCAAGAATGGACTATGATTAGGAAACCAGTTTGATTGGTGTAGAGATCACGAAAGGGAGTAGTTTTATGTTTTATGCTATAAGCAATAGGGAGCTATTTACACTTACTGAGTAGGATAGTGACCTTCTTATTTGTTTCAGGGCTATCATTTTGCAGATGTACAAAAAGAGATTAGAAAAAGAAGAGACTGAAAATAGGAGATACAATTAGGAGACTACTGCAATGGTCCAAGCCAAAACTGATGAAGTGAAGGTTTATGAGTGGAAGCAAAGGGACAGGTTAGGAAAGTAGAAGTATGGTAGAAGGAAGAGACAAGGATGACTCTAAAGTTATAAACCTAGGTATCTAAAAGGACGGTAGAATTCTTAGGAGAAAAAAGTTTGGGAGAAGGATGGGATAGTGAAAAAATATAGTGAGTTCTCTTTCGGATATGTTGAGTCTGAGATGCCTATGCAACCTCCAGGCAGTTAGTTGCTAATGTGTGCTTGAATCTCAAGAAAAAATTTAGGACTATATTCATAAATTTGGGGGTCATGCACAGACATGGTCATAAAATCCATTAGAGATTATCAACAGAGAGGATAGGAAGAGAACAGGAAAGGGGAGGAGAGGGGAAAAGAGAAGAGCAGAAAAGAGGAGAGAAGAAGAGAAAGGGTGGGAGGGAGGGGACGGGAAAGAAAAGGGAAGGGAAGGAGAAAGCCCTAAAATAATATCCATGTGAGTTTTATTGCCTCCATTTTACAGATAAAGATGCTTGTATCAGAAGTGAAATTTGAACTCAGATCTTCTCACTCCAAGACCAGCACTCTTTCCTCAAGACCAGGGGTATTTAATCTTGTGTGTGTGTGTGTGTGTGTGTGTGTGTGTGTGTGTGTGTGTGTGTGATGGATCCCTTCTTAGAATAATATTTTTAAATAATTTTTTTTTAAATTCTAAATTTTGGTGAAAGATTAGTGCAAACAAAGATGGAATCTTTTTTCCAAGCAAAGTTCATGAATCCCCTGAAATCCATCCATGGACCTTTTAAGAATGCATCAAGACTCTAATCTATTCCCTACTGTGTTTCAAAATAGCAGAGATCTCAAATCATTAGTCCCAAAACATGAGGTTGCTTTATCTCTCCCCATTATGTCATGTGAACCTTTGTTCCTCTGTTGATAAGGCTGTGAAAAGAAGGAATTGTATATATTGGTGGGTATAAGTCTAGGGCAATGGCCAAGAATAGATGGTTGAGGGGTAGTAAGAAAGGTGCCAAAACCACAGTTCTTATAGCATCAGTACATGATTAGTATTTATTGGCATTATTAATGAGAATCACATATCATTAATCCCAACAAAATCTTCATTTTACTTCCTACCATTAAAAATAAAAGTGAAAGAAAAGAAGGGGGATTGTAGAAAGGGAGAAAGAAAGATAGAAGGGGAGAGAAAAAAAGAGAAAAAAAACAGAACGATAAATGGAGAGATAGAGAGAGAGAGAGAGCACTGAAGCAGCAGATGACTTTTTTTTCCTTAACATCTGCCTGATCTAACCAGGCCCACTTGGGTACATGTGGCAGCCACACCAGACACTGGTCACTGGCAGCTAAAGACCTAAGGGCTCTGGTTTCTTCCTCCTGTGTGAGTTCTAACCGTACTTCTGTGACTAATATTGACAGTTGTCAAAGAAGTGTATCTGCTTGAAAGCAAAAATATGATTTCATTTCATTTTAGGTCTATTGATTCTCATTGGGCAGTAGAATATATATCTTTAGTAGCTAGCCAATGACAGCTAGCATTTATATAACTTTACGGTTTACAATATTCTATCTTCACAATAATCCTAGGTGGTAGGTACTATTATTTCCATTTTCCAAATGAAGAAACTGAGAGACAGAAGTTAAGAATTGCCCCCAGGATCACATAGCTAGTAGAAGTCTGAAGGTAGTGGGAGTCTGAGGCTAGATTCAGGGTCAGCCCTTCCTGACTCCAGGAATGGAGCTCTATCCACTGCCCCACACTCACATGTCACCAAACTCTAATTTTGTCAATCTTGCCTGAACAAGCCCTGACCCAAAAATAAACTTTCAAAGGCCTAAAGTTTTAATTCCTCAAATTATTTTTTTCCTACTTCATTGAGATCAATTATTCTGATTGATAGATTGGCTGTTTTTTTAGAAGATGCACAGCTATTCGAAGCTCAGTACCCACTTGATACATTTCAGTTGCTACCTCAGTAGATTGACTAGCCCCTCTCTATTATCTGTACTCTGCAATATTTGGACACTTTATATCATGGACTAAATGGTAGTCTTATGCATGGTAGAGAAAGCATCCTAGGGAAGTGGAGAGAGAACAGATGCTGGATCCAAGAAAACCTAAATTCAAATGTTGCCTTGGATAGATTCTGGCTATTACCCTGTACAAGTTATTTTATCTGTCAGGGCCCTAAAACAAAGTTTCTTAAAATGTGATTTATGATCTCATATAGGGTCTCAAAACTGAATGTGGGGGTCATGAAATTATGATTTATTATCAGCAAAGGTTTGATTTGTATATCTACTTTATATGCCTATATACCTAGGGTCACATAAAAAATTTCTCAGATGAAAATGAGTCATAAGTGGAAAAAGTTTAAGAAGCCCTGCCCTAAACAACTCTTTAATTACAAAAAAGGTGCCAACCTACATTAGTTGAAAGAGCTCTCACTTCTTGGAATTCTCTGTACTAATGAAATTAAAGGTCTAGTTTTTATAATAACTAATATTTATATAGGACTTTAAGGTTTGCCAAGTGTTGGACATGTGTTTTCTCATTTGATCTTCACAGAAACCCTGAGAAATAATTGCTATTATTATTTCCATTTTGCAGGGCAGGAAACTAAGACTGAAATAGATTAGTTTGACTTGCCTAGTCACACAGCCACTAAGGTCTAAGGAAAGATTTTAACTCAAGTATTCTGGGCTTTCAAGTTCAGCATTCTATCAGCCATGCTGTCTAGTTGTCCTAATCTCAATTTATGCATAATAATGTAATTGTAGGTTTTGTAGGTGTTTGTTTATGATGGGGAGAAACCGGACAATGAAGAGGCAACAAAATAGAATAAAAAGTACATGATATTTAGAGGCAAAGGCCCTGGGTTCAAATTCAGACACTGCTACTTGTTACTTATATGACCTTTCCTTTGTGCCTCAGTTTCTTCATTTGTAAAATGAAGAAGTTGAAATGGATAATCTCCAAAGTCTTTTCCTGGATGTTCTTTTTCTTTTGTCTCAGGACCAGGCTTATTATACTCCTCCTCAGAATTCTTAGGTGCCTTGAAAAATTGGGGGTGACCTCTTTTTTGTGTCATTATCTAGCACCTCCTACTGGTTGTTCTTCCCCATTTTGACACTCCATGACTAGCATCCCAATTCTTTTTTTATTATTAAAGATTTTTTTATTTACAAAACATATGCAAGGGTAATTTTTCAACACTGACCCTTGCAAAACTTTCTGTTCCAAATTTTTCCCTTATTTACCACACCCTCTCCCCTAGATGGCAGGTAGTTCAATACATGTTAAATATGTTAAAATATATGATAAATCCAATATGTGTATCCATATTTTTATTAATACTTTTTATTTGCAAAACATATATATGGGTAATTCTTCAACATTAACCCTTACAAAGCTTTCTGTTACAAATTTTTCCCCCCTACTCCCCACCCCTCCCCTAGATGGCAGGATATCCACTACATGTTAATTATGTTAAAATACTTAGGAAATCGAATATATGTATACATATTTCCACACATCATTTTTGTGCAGAAGAAATAGTATCTACAAGAAAGAATCATCAGATAAAGGAAATACAATGCAAGCAAACATCCATCAAGAGCATGAAAATGATATGTTGTGGTCCACATTTCACATCCCTCTCTCTGGGTGTATATGGCTTTCTTCACTGAACAATTGGAACTGGTTTGAAGCATTTCATTGTTGAAGAGAGCCATGTCCATCAGAATTGATCATCATATAGTCTTGTTATTGCCGTGTACAATGATCTCCTGGTTCTGCTCATTTTGCTCAGCATCAGTTCATGCAAGTCTCTCCAGGCCTCTCTGAAATCATCCTGCTGGTCGTTTCTCACAGAAAAATAATATTCCATAACATTCATATACCATAATTTATTCAGCCATTCTCCAATTGATGGGCATCCCTTCAGTTTCCAGTTTCCAGCCACTATAAAAAGGGCTGCCACAAACATTCTTGCACATGTGGGGCCCTTTCCCTCCTCTAAGATCTCTTTGGGATATAAGCCCAGTAGAAACACTGCTGGGTCAAAGGGTATGCACAGTTTGGTAACTTTTTGAACATAGCTCCAAATTGCTCTCTAGAATGGTTAGATCCATTCACAGTTCCACCAACAATGCATCAGTGTCCCAGTTTTCCCACATCCCCTCCAACATTCATCATTAATTTTTCCTGTCATTTTAGCCAATCTGACAGGTGTGTAGTGGTATCCCAGAGTTGTCTTAATTTGCATTTCTCTGATCAATAGTGATTTGGAGCAACTTTTCATATGACTATAAATAGTTTTAATTTCATCATCTGAAAATTGTCTGTTCATATCCTTTGACCATTTATCAATTGAAGAATGGCTTCAATTCTTATAAATATGAGACAATTCTCTACATATCTTAGAGATGAGACCTTTATCAGAACCCTTAAATGTAAAGATGATTTCCCAATTTGATGCTTCCCTCCTAATCTTGTCTTCATTAGTTTTGTTTGTACAGAAACTTTTTAACTTAATATAATCAAAATTATCTATCTGGTGTTCAATTAATAGTTCCAGATCTTCTTTGGACATAAATTTATTCCATCTCCACAGGTCTGAGAAGTAAACTATCCTATGTTCCTCTACTTTGCTTATAATATCACTCTTTATATCTAGATCATGAACCCATTTAGATCTTATCTTGGTGTGCAGTGTTAGGTGTGGGTCCAGCCTTAATTTCTTCCACACTAGTTTCCAATTATCCCAGCAGTTTTTGTTGAATAGTGAGTACTTATCCCAAAAGCTGGGGTCTTTGGGTTTATCAAACACTAAATTGCTAACGTTATTAGCTAGATTGTCCTGATATACTATCCTATTCCACTGATCAACTACTCTATTTCTTAGCCAGTACCAAATGGTTTTGATGACCGCTGCTTTATAATACAGTTTTAGATCTGGTACAGCAAGGCCACCTTCATCTGCCTTTTTTTTTCATTAATTCCCTTGAAATTCTTGACCTTTTGTTCTTCCAAATGAACTTTGCTACCATTTTTTCTAGATCTGTAAAATAATTTCTTGGGAGTTTGGTATGGCACTAAATAAGTAAATTAGTTTGGGTAGTATTGTCATTTTTATTATATTCGCTCGGCCTACCCATGAGCACTTAAATGTTTTTCCAATTGACGAGGTCTAATTTTATTTGTGTGGAAAGTGTTTTGTAGTGTGTATACATATTTTTACAGTTATTTTGCTGCACAAGAAAAATTGAATCTAGAAAGAAAAAACCTGAAAAGGAAAACAAAATGCAAGCAAACATCAACAGAATTCATGAAAATACTATGTTGTGGTCCACACTCAGTTCCCAGACCTCTCTCTGGGTGTAGATGGCTTCCTTCATCACTGAACAGTTGGAATCATCTCACTGTTGAAGAGAGCCATGTCTATCAGAACTGATCATCATATAGTATTGTTGTTGCCATGTATAATGATCACCTGGTTCTGCCCATTTCACTCAGCCATCAATCCATGCAAGTCTCTGCAGGCCTCTCTGAAATCATCCTGCTGGTCGTTTCTTATAGAACAATAATATTCTATAACATTCATATACCATAATTTATTCAGCCATTCTCCAATTGATGGGCATCCATTCAGTTTCCAGTTTCTAGCCACTACAAAAAGGACAGCCACAAACATTTTTGCACATGTAGCACCCCAATTCTACTTAATTATTTAATGCCAGGTAGTTTTTAAGAAAGGAATTTTTCCTTCACAGATAGAGCAAGAAAAAAAAATACACAAGCAATTTCCCTTTATATCACAAGGATAAAGTTCCACCTAAACCTCTTCAGTCATGTATTGGGAATGGAAAAATGGAAAATCAACTTTACTTAGTTCTTATTTAACACTGGTCCCACTGAGTTCTCATGCAAAGGTACATAGAGTCGAAGGTCATTCCTGAAGATCACTGCTTGCTCCTTAGGGCATTGATATTTCTCTAAGTATAAATCTCAGACTCTGTAACAAGATGCCAAGGATTCCTCTGGACCATTTGATCTCATAAACCCATAGGCTCTATTCATCCAGTCATCAAGTTCTCCAAGAATATAGAGACCAAGAGAAGGGAAATAAAGCTGAAAGGCTTTTCTGAATGACTTACTAAGTGGTTAGTCAACCAGAACCAGTTACAGTTATGAATGTTACAATCTGAATCTTCAAGGCACTTCTCTTACATGTCATTTTAATTTTCCTGGAAGCAACTCTGTTGCATCCTCTACATGGAAAGATGCCATGTTCTTCCTAGCTTCCTCCATGTGGAGAAACCATCTGAAGCACCCTGGGCACATAAAAATCCTTCCAGGACACTATCAATCATCTCAGAGTAAGGGGAAATTTTATTAGGAGAAGGGATGCCTGAATAGGGTAGAGACATGTGAAGGAAAGATTCTATTCAACAAAGATCAGAATCACAATCCTAGTGCTTTAAATCCCTGTGGCCATGAGCCAAGGAAAGGCATTACACTACAAAAACCCTGAGGACTCAGTGACAGAGAGAAGTAACTCAGGTAAAGTTGTGTTTTGCCAGTTCCTAAAGAACTCCCTTTTACCACTTCCAGACTAAAGACCATACCATATTGCCTCAGCAGGTACCACAGAACCCTACTACAGCTAAAGTCGTTGAAGCCAATTTCCCTCCTTTGTGGGATAATCAGCTCATTCTCAGCTAGAACAGACCAGTCTCTACCCCTATATATTTAGGCTGCTCAGAAAACTCTGAGCCAACCTTAAAAAAAATTAAATGGAAGTGGATGTGGGTGAGTATTTTCTGTTCCTGCTGAAATACAAAGAATGTAGAGGGGAAATTGAAAAAGAGAGAGAAAGACAGAGACAGAGAGATTATTATTTAGGACTTACTATGTGGCAGGTCCTCTATGAAGCAGGATGGATAAAATTGCAAATAAGATGGATTCTGCCCTCTGCCTTACTAAAAGAAAAAATAAAGATTATGTCAAATAGAAGAAACAAGTGGCCTAAGACTATTTTTACAGACAGAAACTATAGGTCCTGTCATCAGGGCAATCACTGTTGACTCCAGAGAAATCATTCTACCTTTGATATAGTAGTTATAGTAAGAAGGAAACTTTATCCAATCCATTTATTTTAGATAAAAGAAAACTGATTCCCAAAGATAAGAAATTATTTGCCAGATACTAGGCAGGAGAGAGATGACTCAAATCCAAGTCCTGTTACTGCAAATGTAATTAATACTACTTCCATGATACTAGGTTGCCCTCCAGAGCAATGGGCAATCTCAAGCCTTTATAACACCTAATTAATTTAGGAAAGGTAAAGTCCTTTGTTGTTGTTTTCCTTAACCATTTTACCAATCACCTTTGTGATAGAAATGTTGAGCCCAGTAGCATACCATGGGGAGAGATTTGGTGCCCAAAGCTTTTAATCAGAATCAATTGGATAGTCAATCTCACCTACTTCAATGTGGGCAGACAAATGAACATCATGTCAGAATGTGAGAAGCATTGAAGAGCTCTAGAACTGGAATGAGAAGGCCCAGAACTTCTGTGTTCCTATGGAAAGCATTGCCATCCTTCCCATTTTTCAGGTACATAACCTCAGTGTCACCCTTGACTCCTTATTCTCCCTTGCCCCATATGATCTCTCAGTTACTAAATCTTGGCATTTGTACTGTAAAATCTTTCTCAATCACATTTTCTGCTTATGCAACCACCTTAGTTCAGACTCCCACCATCTCTCACTTAGACGATTGCAATGGCCTCCTCATTGGTCTCTCTGCTTCCAGTTTCTCCCTTTTTCAATTCATTCTCCATATAGCTGCCAAAATGATTTTCCTTGAGCTAAATCTGACCTTGTTATTCTCCTGATCAATAAGCTTCAGTGGCTTCTTTATACCTCTAATACAATATAAACATGAGCATTTGGTTTTTGAATCCTTTACAATATAATTCCAGCCCACCTATTTAGCCTCATAATACATTACTCTCCCTCCTATACTTTTGAATCTAGCTAAACTGGACCTTGTTCTATTCCCCAAACTGCTTCATCTCCTGTCCCCAGATTTTTGCAACTCTTTCCAATCTGAAAAAGCTCTCTCTTCTCACCTCTATCTCAGTGATATACATAAATTTCTGCCTTTGTCTCTTTCTTCAAGATGAAACTCAAGTATCATCTTCTGTATGAAACTTTTCCTGATCTCCCAAATCCCTAATGCCCCCCTCTTTATATAAGAACCTTATGGCTTATTTTTATTTTCTTTATATTTATTTTGCATATATGTGTACTTTGTTAGAAACAAAGTTCCTTGAGAGTAAAATTGTTTCAGGTTTTATATTTATTTTCAACATCTAAGTACAGTGTCTGGAACATAGTAGATTCATGATAAATATTTATTTAATGATTGATTGATTAATTATATAACCTTGGGCAGGTCCTCTGTATCTGATCCATAATGTGTAATAAGAGAGGATTGGATGACAATATTTCTGAGGCCCCTTCTAGCTCTAAGATCTCTGATACATAGAGACATATTTTCAAAATTACCCTTCGTGCACAATTTTTGCACATATCATTGTTAGAGAGTGCAAAATTGTACAAACGGACAGATCAGCCCACAAATGGCTAATTGCCTAGGCAATCATCCCCTGGCTCCTTCCAAATGTGGTAGGAGCTGCTAATTGTGCTCACAATTGGCTGATTGAGCTCACAATCAGTAAATTGCCACTGCAACAGTTCGTGCATACAATTTTGCAGCTGGGAGTAATTGCAGGTGATGGGGTCTAACACACTTTGAAAGAATGTTAGACTGCAGCATACAACCCACAACCCACAAGCCATCGCTGATGAAAGCCTTCAGGGCCCAGCTTAAATGTCACCTCCTCCATGAAGCAGACTGGTAACTGTGCCCTCTTGAAGAGCCAGGTTTGGAGTCAGAAGACCAAAGTTTGAATGTTAGTTCTATAAGTCATTGCCTATGACTTTGGGGAAGTTAGCCTTTCTTGATCTCAGTTTCCTAATCTCTAAAGTGAGACAGTTGGGTCAGGTGATCTCTAATTTTAAAGCCTATGATATTAAGGAGTCCCTGATCCCCCCTCAGAAGAATGTGATTGCTCACTCCTTTGTTTAATTACTTATTTCAGTTGGTTTACACTGCTTTGTACTTAATATGCATTTAATAGGCAAGATGAATCCAACCTGCCTTTTCTTCATGTACTCTATGGTCCAGCCCAAGTGACCTTACTATTCCTCACACATAATATTCCATCTTCTAACTCCCTCTCTTTGAACTGCCTCGTAAAAATGTTCATTTCTTCCAAAGCTCAGTTCAAATGCCATCTTCCATAGAAAGCCTTTCCTTTTCATTCCAGCTTCTGGCATCCTTGCCACAATAATATTATATTGAACTTATGTCTATTTTGCTTATACTTGTATTGTGCATGATTTCACTCCAATAAAATGTATGCTCCTTGAGGGCAGGAAATGTTTAATGTCTATCTTTGTATTTCAAACATCTAACAATGCCTTACATATAGAAAGCACAAATGTTTGTTGATTTATGAATTAATTGAAGTCATCATTATGGATATATTTGTCTTATCTTCCCTGCTAATCCATAAGCTCCTTAAGGACAATGGACTTTCTCTAATTTTCCTAGTAAGATATTTTAGGACTTAGAGAACTGGAATTATTTTACTTGTTTATTCATTAATTTATTTTTAGTGAGGGTTTTTGTTGTTGTTGTTGTTTTCAAAAAACTGGGGTGATTTGCTTTTTGTTAGGTGCAGTTTTCACTTATGATTTCTTGAAATATAGCTCTGAAAAAAATGGCTTTAAAAAAGCCCATTGTGATTCAAATGGTGCTACTGGACCAGGCCTTTAAATTCAAATCACTTTGACTTTCATTGAATGGCCAATAATAGCTCACAGTTACTCTTTTGTTTAGGTTCTGACAGCTCAGAGTGAGAGTAAATAGCAATTGTGTTCTGTTCTGGAGAGAAATTTTGAAAGTCTTCCCCTCCCAGATTGATATTTTGGTAGTGGTAAACTAGACCACATTTGTCTCAATTCTCACCTAACCCCTTGTCATTGAAGGGGCATCCTGTCAGATAAACTGAGACCCAAGAAAATCCCTAGTTTAGAAAAGCCAACATTATCCACTGCATCTTTGGTCATTACCAGTCATCTTAATTGTTGTCTTGCCACTGAACTCTGGAGGATGAAGCTACAAACTTTGAGAAATTCTGCCTAAAGATATCACCCTAATGATCTTGTTGGAACAAAAGAAAAACAACAGGTAAAACTATCATTTTACAGATGAAGAAACTGAGGTTGATAGGTTAAATGACTAGGATAGTCATGCTTATAATAAATGTCAAAAGGAGAATTTTGAACATAGTTCTTCTATAAAAAAATCCATTTTCCCCAAATAGGCATTTTCTTTGAAGTGGAGGAAAGTACCCAAATAAACTTCTACTGAAAGAGAGAGAAATCTACCCACAGGAATCTGTTTTCCCTCCCAAGAGGAAGTGGAGACTCTACCTTTACTCTTATCCCTTCACTACTTGGCCCTCATAGTCAACTGAGGAAATTCTCCTCCCTTCTGAGGAAAAAAAAAAAAATCTTTGTGTGTAGGAGGGGATAGGTCAATTTCCAGGAAAATTTCTCATTTTCCATTTGACTCCTAATTAACATATCTGTGTACATCTGACTGATCTAATCTCTATCCTAGCTGGCTCAGCCCAGGCTCTCCCAAAGATCTCCATTAACACATGGCCTGGCCCTCTGCCAAAAGCAGTACAATAGCCCTCAAGTCACTGGCCTAAGAACCTCCTATTTCCTTGTAAGAACTTGGCTTTGTTTTCATAGATTTAGAACTAGAAGATGCTTTGCAAGTCATCTCCTCCTTTTGCAAAGAGGAAATAAAGGACAGAATTACTTATCCAAGGTCTCACAGATGGCTGGTGTTAGATTCACAGAGTTCCCAAATTAGAAGGGACTCAGAAGGTATCTAGTGATCCCTTTAACAATATCACTGTCTAAAGTGGTTGTCTAAACTTCACTTAATTCCCAATGTGAGTCATTCCATTGCCTCCTGAAAACATCCCCATTCCACTTTTGAACAGCTCTGATTGATAGTAAATTTTTGGTTTTTTTTTTCCCCTTCCGTTGTCAATTTACTTCTTTACGATTTCAACTCATTTCTTAGTTTTACCCTTTGGGACCAAGCAGAATTCAATTCCACAAGCTAAGCTCCTATGATATTCCAATCCCTATGCTAGATCAAATAGGTCCTGCCCTTAGTGAACTTCTAATGAAGGAGTAAATCTAGACAAAGTTGGGAGATTGAGAGTTCTAATGACTAATCAGGAGAGAGGGAGGAGAAAGAGAAAGGGAAAAAGAGAAAAATAGAGGGGGGAAGAGAGGGAGAGGAAGAGGGAGAGACAGAAGGAGAGAGAGAGAGAGAGAAAAGGAGGGGAAAGGGAAGGGAGAAAGAGAGAAGGAGATAAGAAGGGGGAGAGGGAGAGTGCATTTATTAATTGCTTATTGTATGTCAGGTGTATGCTAGGGATTAAAGATATAAATACAGGTAAACAAGTTCCTATCCTTGAGGAGCTTACACTTTAATAGTGGAAAAGAATACATAAAAAGGAAGAGGATGGCCACAAAGGCTCAGGGATGCTGTGAAAAAGGTGAGGAGAGTAAGTTGAGCTAAGGATAAAATGAACATAAGTGGAGCTTCTAGTGAAATGGCAGTCTTGGCTGGGGAATAACATCAGAAAAACAGGTTTCAGGATGAAGGCATCTCTGGAAAAGGCAAGATGGAGAAATCCAGAGGAGTTAAGTTGGGAGCGAATAAAATGATAGTCCAGGCTAAGAGCTCACTAATCAGAAGAGCAAGCCCCAAGGCAGAGGCTTCTTAGAGGCACTTACATTTAGTGATTAATCTTGGGCAGAAAGCAATATATTCAGACTTGTGGAATTTCAATTTGCACAAATTAATGAAAGGACAACCGAGGAGCAGGGAAACGAATCAGAATATTACCCCACCACCATCCATGTGAGAGAAGTTACATAAGTAAAGTAAAGGGGACAGATAGGAGTGAATTTATGCAATTTATGATTTGAAAAACATGGCAACTAGTTGAATATGAGTTTGGGGAAAGTGAAGTGTCAAGAATGGCTCTGAAGAGGTATAAGCCTAGATGTCTAGGAAAAATGTGCTTCCTTCCACAGGAATAAGAAAGTGAAGAAGTATGAGTTTCAGGGAAAATACAATGAATTGTGCTTTGTTAATATTAGATTTGAGATGCCTGTGGAATACTCAGGTGGAAATGTTCATCAAACAGTGATGCAGGACTAGAGCTCAGGAAGAAGATAGGGATTAGAGATGTAGATATAAGAGTTATATGAAAAGACGTGAAAATTAAACTGATTAGATCAGAAATAGAGTCAGGAGATGGAATGCTAGGCAAGGGAAGGAGGAGCAGAAAGACCAGTTTGACTGTAATATAGAGAACATGGAGTGACCTGACATAAGCTTGTTAAAGGAGGTTGGAATCAGTGACTTATGTTTGACTACCATTTGTTTTTGATTATTTTAAAAATCATCTTAGAATCAATTATAAAGGTAAGCAGTGATCACTGCAAGCCATTGTGGGTTCACCAAAAAGATATTGTATGAAGCTATACTCTTTTTTTTTAAGGTTTAAGAGTCCAGAGGTTCTCAAAGGGTGTACTGCAGTAACTAACCTCATAAGAACTTTGACTTTTACCTGTGAAATTTCCCCATTTAAATTCTAGACTGAGAAGCAATGTGAAATGGCAGAGTAAGAGCTGGTTACAGAGTCAGGACAGGATGAGTTTAAGAATTCCTCTGATACACACTGGCTATCTATCTCTGGACAAGTCACAAACTCTCCATTTCCTAGACTATTCTCTAAGACGATAACCTTTTAAGATTATAAATTACAAAAATGTTGTTGATCTATGTTGGCAAAGGGAGTTTCTTCACTGGGGGAACTTCGTGTACTTATGAAAGCTCAACTACAAATAGAACCCCAAAAAAAGTTTTGATTTATTTTTCCTAACTGTAAAAAATCATTCAGGATTCTAATTCTGTCGCCTAACATTTTACCTACACCTTCCAGCTTTCTGTGATCCTCAAATTTAATGTGCTCATCTTCTATGCCTTCATGCAAGTCATTGATAAAACCTGACTCAGCAGGGTCAAGTTGCATACTATTAGGACCTCCCTCCTGTCTGGGCAGATAGCTAAGTGACTCAGGAGATAGAGTGCCTGCTTTGAAAGTCACAAAAAGCCCTCTTTGTGGGTTCAAATTCAGCCTCAGATATTTACTAGCAGTGTGATCCTGGGCAAATCACTTAACCTTATTTGCCTCAGTTTCCTCATCTATAAAATGAGCAGGAGAAGGAAATGGCAATCCATTTCATTATCCTTGCCAAGAAAACTCCAAAAAAAGTCATGATGAGTCAGACATAATTGAAAAATGACTCAACAATAACAACATGTGTAGCCTGATATCAGTCAACACTCAGGGACCACTACCAAAATTTTACTGTTAGAATGGACAGAGCAGTTAATCTGAATCAATGGAAAGGTTCAAATCTCAATTCTGCCAAATCTGTTTCAACTTGGGCAAATCACTTGACTATATCTCTTTTACCTCAATTTCCTTTTTTCCCCAAAAAATTAGGACTTGATTCCTAAAATTCTTCCTATCCTGAATCCTATGTTGTTCTATGGTTACATCTCAAAATTCATTTACACAATGTCTATTACAGTGGTTATCAGATACTTTTGATCATGGCAGTTTTCTTTGCCCTGAGAATTCGTGGAACACTGAATATTTAAAATGTCAATAAAGAAAAATTTTAAACCAATTTGGTTTCTATCCCATTACCCAAGTTTTAGAATTCTTCCAAATGATCTTTTCTTTCCTTAACCCTTTCTGCTCTTTTTTTCT
This sequence comes from Myrmecobius fasciatus, assembly GCA_023553655.1. Classification (NCBI taxonomy): domain Eukaryota; kingdom Metazoa; phylum Chordata; class Mammalia; order Dasyuromorphia; family Myrmecobiidae; genus Myrmecobius; species Myrmecobius fasciatus. The sequence goes on along the minus strand of JAJPUD010004638.1, from coordinate 134,861 downwards.
TCCATAATACTCAAAAGTGAGGAGGCAGTTCATCACTCCTGTAGAAAGGGTTGCTATTGTGACCTTTCTAAGCCAAGCTGGAAAGAACAAACAGCAAATTGCAGATAAAGATTAATTAAAGACTAAGCAGAGAACTGAAGGTAAGAGGAGGTTATAGAAAATCTTAAAACACATTAGTTACTGCAGTACACCCTTTGAGAACCTGTGGACTCTTAAAACTTTAAAAAAGAAGAGTATAGCTTGATACAGTATCTTTTTGGTGAACCCACAATGGCTTGCAGTGATCACTGCTTACCTTTATAATTGACTCTAAGATGATTTTTAAAATAATCAATTCTTGTATATATTTAACCTATATCATATTGCTTACTGTCTGGGGGAGGTAGTAAGGAAGGGAGGGAGAAAAATGTGGAACACAAAGTTTTACAAACATGAATGTTGAAAACTATCTTTACATGTATTTGAGAAAAATAAAATACTATTAAAAAACAAAATAAAATAATATTGCTAAACTTGTATAAGATTTTCAATTGTCTAAAATTCTTCAAATCAGTCAGTCACTCAGCAAGTATTTACTAAATACTTACTATGTGCCAGGCATTGTTCAAAGTACTGGAGATACAGATGCAAAGATTACTATGACATGGCTAACATGGAAATACATTTTACATGATTGTACATGTATGACATTTATTAAATTGCTTGTCTATCCATTAATTGATGAGAGGACAGAGGAATAGAGAAAATGTGGGACTCAAAATTCTAAAAAAAATGAAAGTTTACTTGTAATTGTAAAAAATATTAAAATTCAAATAAAAAGATTACTGACTATAGTGCAATGGTCACAACATTATATGTAAGTATACAGAACTATAGCAATTAATGCAGGGAAACAGATTGGCTTGAAACTATGAATCTTATAAGGTAAAGTTGGCAGAATGTACCCTTTATGGGATAATTCCACAAAGATTACTATCCCAACATTTACAAAGTAGAGAGGTTAAGGGAAATAAGAAAGGTAGAAAAAAGAATTTGTAGAAGGATCTTGGAAATCATCTTTTTTTCAATCCCCACATTCATGGATAAGGGAATGAAGAACAGAAAGAAGAATACAGCAAAAGTCAAAGAACAAGTGGTAAGGCTGAGATTTGAATACAGGACTTTTGACTCCAAATATAATACTCTTTCCATCAGGTTCACTGTTTCAAGAGAAGGGGAGAAGAAAGTAGAACATTGACTTAACTTGACTTAACTCCATTGTTTAAATTATGAGATTATTAGCAACTTATTTGCTCATTGAGCCTTTTTATTTGTCCCCCAAAAAGTACCTTAATGAAAAAGAAATTAACTTTTGCTATTTTAAGTCCTTTTGGGAGCTGAGCCTTTAAAGTGATTTCTCAGAGCTCATTCTCCCTGTGGGAGACTGCAATGCAGTTCAGGGTATCTGCGAGGTTCTCTGCACCCATCTATTCAACACCAAAACACTAGGGAGTAATTTCTTGATTATTTCAATGCATCTGTGATCAAAACCAGAGAATCATCCTTGATTCTTCCTTCTCCTTTATCTCTCATAGCCAATCAGTAATCACATCGTATCAACTCTATTTCCACAATAACTCTCCCTTTATAAAGCTAGCATATCCACTCACCTGGTCCAGGTTCCCATTGCCCGTGCTTGTGTTTTTGCAATAGTGTCCTAATCTCCTTAAGATAGGAAAGAGCCCTGACTAAGGGAGAAAATGACTGGGACTAACATTTGACATCTGATGCTCACTACCTATATGGGCAAGTCACAACTTCTTTTGGCTTCTGTTTCCTCATCTACAAAATGAAGGGTGTGGACAAGATGATTTCCAAGGTCTCATCCAGCTCTCGATCTAGGATTCTATTGGGTTTCTCTGATTTCAATCTCTCTTTTCTCCAATGTATTCTTCACATATCTGCCAAACTAATATTCCTAAAGCACAACAAATTTGACCTGTCACTCTTCTACTCTAGAAATTTCCATGGTACTCTCTTGCCTCTAAGGAAAGAGGAAAGAATACATACATTGCCAATTTTGCACTATGTTACTATGATAGGCACTTTATAGTTATTATCTCATTTGATCATTGCTATAACCTATGATATAGGTGCTATCCTGGTCATCATCTTACTTTTGAGGAAAATGAGACAAACATAGGTTAAACAACTTGCACAGAGTTGCACAGTTAGTGCCTGAGGCCGAATTTGAACTCAGCTTTTCCTGATTCCAAGATCAGATACTGTTACACCATGGATCTATGTTCAGGACAAATATAAATGTTTCTGGACTTTTTAAAGCTTTTTAGACTTTTTCCAACTATTTTTCCAGGGTTTTTTGCACATTACTCTGCCTTACATGCATTTCTTCCAGCCAAAGTCCCCTATTGGCCATTAATTCCTCAGAGGATATAGCATTCTATGACTTGTAGACAGACAACATATGTAGATCACTTTCATAAAAATTTTGTAGAAGTAAGAAAATACACACTAGTTTGTGGTTACTGACATTATTTCCAGTGCCATACTAAATGAGTCACAATTCTACTCCCCCAATAATTCAATTTCTTTCTCTCTTTGAGATGTCTTAAAACAATCTCTCACAACCATCAAAAATGTATCACCACCAAAATTAACTTCCTCTCTGTTAATTTTATGTAGTCCAGCTGCTCTTCTCATATTTATTTTCTTCAGAGCCATCTATTTCTTTATATCATACATTAAGGCCTGTGATGTTAGAGTCCAAGTATTATGTTTCCATAGACATCAAAAAAGAAATGTTTGGTATAGAAATATTAATAGTTCTTATTGAATATTTGCCTATTTTTGTATTCTTTCCAATTTCATCCCTTAATGTTTCCAGAATTAGCTGAATAATTGTGTTTCATGCCAAAATTTTTGTAAATTCCACTATTATATTTTATGTGCATACAGATATTGCTCACTATTTTCTAATATTATGATTTCTGAAGTTTTGCAAATTAGTTTATATTCTAACTTGATGCAATTTTTATTTAATATGTCTTTCCACTTGACAAAGTTTTCCTAACTAAAGCAGTTTTTAGACTCTTCTGGACTCCATATTTGGGCAATTTCTTCACAAATACAAATTAAATTTCTGAAGGAAAAGATGATGGAATATGTTGATGCTGGTTCTTTTATCTACTCTGCTTTTTCTGTTTATTTCTTCATTTGTCTCTCCAAAAAGAGTTGTGAGTTACACATCATTAAAAATATTGATGCATTTTGTTTTGAAATAATAGTCAGTTCCCAATAAACATCTATATCAACCATTACCCATGAAATCAGAAATTTTAGTGTATTGATGGTTAACAGAAGAGAGAGATAGATGTATCCTTGACCTTTTATATATTATATTTGGCCAAAGTTTTGTTGCCTTGCCATGTGGAATTTACATTTTTATAGTTCTACTGTATTTATGTGACAGTGGTCAAATCATTTAATAGCCAATGCCGCCAAAGGTCTCAATAAGACTACAGCCACTAATATAATAGTAATAATTTAAAACTTTCTGAGGTGGGGGAATTGTACCTGACACACTTTTCAGTTTAATTTGCATTATTAGCATTTTTTTCTATCACTTTCTTATGTCTAGATAGCCAATAAACTGAGCTCTCATTTGCAGCATTTAACAATTTAATAATCAGGTCTCCATGTACCTCTGACTACAAGTTACAGAAGAGTTGCACAATTTGAACTGATAGAGGGAATTTTTATCCTAAAGAATGCCCACAACAGTGAAAACAATAAATACACTGAACCTTGGTCTGTGAAATAATAACCAACACCCTCTACTCCACCACATATACAAAGAATGAAAGAAAAAAAATTCATGTAGATTGTTCTTTTGGCTCTGCTTTCTTCATTTGTTACTTTATAAAAATCTTTCCATCTTAATTTTCTGAATTTATAATTCCCGACAGCACAATAATATTCCTTGCTATTCATATATTAAAATTTGTTCAGCAATTTCCCAATCATTAGGCATATATTTTGTTTCCAGGTATTTTTGTTACAAAAACATGGTTGATATGAACAAGAACAAAAAAAAAAAAAAACAGTTTTTTTCTTTCTATCTATAGTCTCCTTATGATATAGTCCCAGTCGTAGAATATCTGTACCAAGAAGTATGAACAACTGCATATCTTTTCTTACATAATTCTAAATTGTTTTCCAGAATTTTTAAATTAACTCCCAGAATCACCATCAGTAAATTAGCATTCCTGTCTTCCTATAATGCCCACAGCAATGAGTTTTCTCATATTCTAGGATTTTCTCTAGCTTGATATATTTGAAGTGATGCCTCAATGTTTGCATTTATTTGATTACCTGTGATTTTGAAAGTCATTTGGATGATTATTAGTAGTTTGCATTTTTTGTTTTCAAAATTGTTTACTGATATTTGTTGGCCACTTTCCCTTAGGGGCTCAGGAATATTTCTTTTAATTATATTGAAATAGAGATTGGACTCAAAATGTCATCAGTACAGGAAGTTCTGGCGAGGAAGCCATGCCTAATAATGTAGGTCAGCATATTCTGTACAAATTATAGTATTAGAGAATTGTTTTTCTCATTTCCCACAAAGCTACTCTAAACGTCCTCAAGCTCTGCCCCTCATATCTGCCTCACCCCTCTCAATCAGTGAAATATATTGTCTTTTACTTTAATGAAAAAAAAGTTGAGGCTTTGGGGTTGCTCTTGCTCTTTTCCCATTCTCTTCACATCAGTCATCACTCACTCTTTCCCCCAGCCTCTAACAAAGAGGGGGCCCTTCTCCTTCCTAAAGATGATACATTTATTTATGTACTTGATCATTTACCCTCCAATATTCTCCATTTGCATTCTCAATTCTCCCTTTCTCTTTAATCTTCAACTCCTCTCTAATTACTGGTTCTTTACCTCCTGTTTTCACAAACATGCCCGAATCTCTTATATGTTAAAAAAAATCTTCACTAAATCTTGCCATTCCTTCGAACTGTTGTTCTGTGTCTCTCCTCTTTTTAACAAACTCTCTGGGAGAAAACAGGTTCTATTTTTTCTCCTGGCACACAATCCTTGAATCTTTATGATTTGGCTTTTTTCCTCTAGGACCAAGTGAAAATGATCTCTCCATTTACCAAATCTAATGGTCATTTTTCATTCTTTTCAATATATCTATTGCATTTAATATTATTGACTACCCTCTTCTCCTTGATATTCTCACCTCTCTGGGGTTTTGTGACATTACTCTCTCCTGGGTTATACTCTACCTCTCTAATTACTTTTTCTCAGTCTCCTTAACTGGCTCTCATCTACATAATGCCCAATAACCTGGGTCTTTTTTTCCTCTTCCTCTATACCTCTTCAGTAACCTCATCATCTTCCTGGGCTTAATTATCATGAATACAACTCCCACCTCTACACATCCAACTCCAGTCCTTCTCTCAATCTACAATCCCAGATTAATAGTTGTCAATTAGATAATTCAAATGGATATTTGAGATACATATTAAATTCAACAAATCTAAAACTAAATTCACCATTTCCCCTACACTTTCCCCTATTACTGTCCTAAGTACCACCATCCTTCTAATGTCTCTGAAATGTAATATTAAAATTATTGTGGATTCCTCTTTCGTCCACACTCACATATGTAAGCAGTCACCAGATCTTACCATTTCTACTTTCACATCTATTGCATCTGACTTTTATCCATAGCTACAATCTTAATTCAGGCCCTCATAACCTTTCTCTTAGATGATTACAGCAGTCACTTAATTGGTTTTCCAGTCTCGAGTTTCTCCCCATTCCAGTCATCATACTCATTGCTATTAAAGTAATGTTCCTTCAATATAGATATGCCCATATGACTTCCTGCTCAATCAACTCCAGTGAATTCCTACTTTCTTTACAATGAAATATAAACTAAGCTAAGCTTAAAAGCCCTATGTGAACTAACCCACAGCTATTTTTTCCCAGCTTCATTAAGCATTGCTTCCCATTCCTGAATTCTGTAATGCAGTCAAATCGGTCCTTTCTCTATTGCTCTTTCACAACAGTCCATATCCCATTCCCTTGTGTTTGCATTGTTGTTCAATTGATTCAGTTGTGACTGACTCTTTATGACTCTGTGGTTCTCTGTCCATGGGATTTTCTTGACAAAGGTACTGAAGAGGTTTGCCATTTCCTTCTCCAATGGCAAACAGAATTTAAATGATGTGCCATGCTTGTTTATTGAAAGGTTAAGTGACACCTGTCAGGTTGGCTAAGATGACAGGAAAAGATAATGATGAATGTTGGAGGGGATGTGGGAAAACTGGGACACTGATACAATGTTGGTGGAAATGGATCAAACCATTCTGGAGAATAATTTGGAATTATGCTCAAAGAGTTATCAAACTGTGCATACCCTTTGACCTAGCAATGTTTCTATTGCACCTATGTCCCAAAGAGATCTTAAAGGAAGGAAAGAGCCCCACATGTGCAAGAATGTTTGTGGCAGCCCTTTTTGTAGTGGCTGGAAACTGGAGACTGAATGGCTGCCCATCAATTGGAGAATGGCTGAATAAATTATGGTATATGAATGTCATGGAATATTGTTCTGTAAGAAACGACCAGCAGGACAATTTCAGAGAGGCCTGGAGAGACTTGCATGAACTGATGCTAAGTGAAATGAGCAGACCCAGGAGATCAATATACACAGCAACAACAGGACTGTATGATGATCAATTCTGATGGACATGGCTCTCTTCAACAATGAGATTTTTTAAACCAGTTCCAATTGTTCAGTGATGAAGAAAGCCATATACACCCAGAGAGACGAATCTGAATGTGGACCACAACATAACATTTTCATGCTCTCTATTGATGTTTGCTTGTATTATGTTTCCCTTCTCAGATTTTTTTTGTAGATCCAATTTTCCTTGTACAGAAAAATAACTGTATAAATATGTATATACATATTTGATTTGTCAAGTATTTTAACATAATTAACATGCATTAGACTTCCTGCCATCTGGGGAGGGGGTGGGGGATGGAGGGGAAAATTTGTAATAGAAAGCTTTGCAAGGGTCAATGCTGAAAAATTACCCATGCATATGTTTTGCAAATAAAAAAGCTTTAATAAAATATTTTTTTAGAAAAAAGAAAGGTTAAGTGACTTGCCAAGGGTTATACAGCCAGACTTGTCAGAGACAAGACTTAAATCTAGTTCCTACTGATTCAAAGTCAGTTCTCTATCCACTAGTCAATGTTGCCACACTATTCTTACATATACATGTAAAATTCCTATGTATGAATGTCAAGCTTTGGTCAGGGTTATTTGATAATGGAGGCACAAAAAAAAAAACAAACAAAAAAACAGTAAGTTTTATTAAGAAGAGGGATGATGTTGTCAGGACTACATTTTAAGAAAATTAATTTGGCAACCAAGTCTGGATGAATGTGTGTGTGTGTGTGTGTGTGTGTGTGTGTGTA
>JAJPUD010004638.1:102842-117340 GCA_023553655.1 Myrmecobius fasciatus | reverse complement strand
TTTTTTTGTTTTTGTTTGACTGATTCTTGAAGTCTTATTGAGTCATTCACTTGCATTTGTTCAATTCTTATTTTTAAAGTGTTGTTTTCTTCAGTTACCTTTTTAAGCTCCTTTTGTAACTGGCCAATTGAATTTTTTGTTGATTGCACTCTTTTTCCACTTCACTAATTTTATTTTTCAATAAATTGGTGTCTTTTTCATATCTCTTTTGCAGGGCATCATATCCTTCTTGCACTGATTTCAGTTTATTTTCCCATTTATCCTCCAGCTCTCTTTTGAGGTTCTTTATGCAATCTTCCAGAAAGGCCTTTTGAAAAAGGGACCAGTGATGGTCCTTAATACCTTCCTCTGGAATTTTGTCTAAAGGAACCTCAGGATCTGTGATCATTCCTTCTTTTTCTTGATAAAAGCTGTCTATGGTGAGAGCTCTCTTTTGCTTCTTCATTTTTTTTTAGACAGCGTGGATATCTCTTTAAGGTAGGGAAAAAAACAGTGGCTGAAAGGGCAGCTGAAGATCTTTGCCCTGAGGCACTTCGGCGAATTAATTTAAGGTGCTGGGCCGGTGGGGGCTAGGACTAAGTCCGCCTTAAACAAGGCAAGTCTGCCAGAACACCTGCCTCCAATCAGGGCAGAGTGTCCCGAGTGCCTCAGATAAACTCCAGGTGTTTGGAATTTGGAGTTTGGAGTTTGGGGTTTCTGCTACAGTGAGCTGAGTCCCACCCTCACTTCTGGTCTACACAGGAGTCCTCTGTTTATCCCTCTGTCTGAGTTACACAAACCTGATGTGAAGTTCTTCAGAGATATCAGCAAGCAGTGTCCAAATATTTCTGGATTCATTGACTTGAAGATCAGTTCAGAGGCTTATTTTATTGTTGATTTGAGAGAAGATCGGAGGAGGACGCAGAGAGTCACCTTTTCACTCTCCCATCTTTGCTCTGCCTCAGTAGAGCTATAATTAATGACTTTTACAAATGGGTAAATGGCAGAAAATGCATCCGATACAAGATGCATGAAATATATCAATTTAGTCAAAAGGTTGGCACCCAAGGTATCTTCAGGCTGTTGCTGGGAATGGTGAGAGAATATCATGAAGTTTATAAAGAAAAAAAAAATCATTTTCATGTGACTATGGAAAGAAAAGGAGAAAACTATTATCCGGTAGCTTCCTTTCTAATAACATTTTCTTGCTTACTAAATAAAAAGATCAATTTTTCTGAACTGAAGAACTGATCATACTATCAGTAGTCCCCTAAGTATTAGCACCCTGCGACAAAGCCTGATTTCTTCTTTGTTACATCTCTGCTTTTCCTATAGTGAAATATACTAGTAATTGCCAGACTATGAACAAAGAAATTATTGCAATGGGCATGAAATCTATAAATAAGAAAATATACTTTTGAACAATTACTCTTACACTACTGCCACTACCACCATGATCAATAATAACAATAATAATAATGACCAACATTTATGCAGCACATTAAAGTTTGAAAATAAAAATATTTGTTATTTCATCTGATCTTTACAATAGTCCAGTTACTCAGGAGTGAAATAAGGATGCCCACTGTCACCATTACTATTTAATATTATATTAGAAATGTTAGCTTTGGCAGTAAGAGAAGAAAAAGAGATTAAAGGAATTAGAGTAGGTAATAAGGAAACTAAATTATCATTCTTTGCAGATGACATGATGGTATACTTAGAGAACCCTAGAGACTCAACTAAAAAGTTATTAGAAACAATTCACAACTTTTGCAAAATTGCAGGATACAAAATAAATCCACATAATCATCAGCATTTTTATATATTACCAACAAAGTTCAGCAGCAAGAGATACAAAAAGAAATTCCATTCAAAATAGCTGTTGGTAGTATAAAATATTTGGGAATCTATCTGCCAAGGAAAAGTCAGGAACAATACAAACTAAATTACAAAACACTTTCCACACAAATAAAGTCATACCTAGTCAATTGGAAAAACATTAAGTACTCATGGGTAGGCCAAGGGAATATAATAAAAATGACAATACTACCCAAACTAATTTATTTATATAGTGCCATACCAATCAAACTCCCAAGAAATTATTTTACAGATCTAGAAAAAATAGTAGCAAAGTTTATTTGAAAGAAGAAAAGGTCAAGAATCTCAAGGGAATTAATGAAAAAAAAAAGGCTGATGAAGGTGGCCTTGCTGTACCAGATCTAAAACTATATTACAAAGCAGAGGTCATCAAAACCATTTGGTACTGGCTAAGAAATACAGTAGTCGATCACAGGACAAACTAGGCAATAACTATCACAATTTAGTGTTTGATAAACCCAAAGACCCCAGCTTTTAGGAGAAGTACTTACCATTCAACAAAAACTGCTGGAAAAATTTGAAACTAATGTGGAAGAAATTAGGGCTTGACCCACACCTAACACTACATATCAAGATAAGATCTTAATGGGTTCATGATTTGGATACAAAGAATGATATTATAAGCAAATTAGAGGATCATAGTATAGTTTACCTCTGAGATCTGTGGAGATGGAATAAATTTATGTCCAAAGAAGAACTGGAACTCTTAATTGAACACCAGATAGATAATTTTGACTATATTAAGTCAAAAAGTTTTTGTACAAACAAAACTAATGCAGACAATATTAGGAGGGAAGCAATAAATTGGGAAATCATCTTTAAATTTGAGGGTTCTGATAAAGGCCTCATTTCTAAAATGTATAGAGAATTGTCTCATATTTATAAGAATTCAAGCTATTCTCCAATTGATAAATTGTCAAAGGATATGAACAGTTTTCAGATGATGAAATTAAAACTATTTGTAGTCATATGAAAAGATGCTCCAAATTACTATTGATCAGAGAAATGCAAATTAAGACAACTCTGAGGTACCACTACACACCCGTCAGATTGGCTAAGATGACAGGAAAAAATAATGACGAATGTTGGAGGGGATGTGGGAAAACTGGGACACTGATGGTGTCCCATTTGGTGGAACTGTGAATGGATCCAACCATTCTGGAGAGCAATTTGGAACTATGATCAAAAAGTTATCAAACTGTGCATACCCTTTGACCCAGCAGTGTTTCTACTGGGCTTATATCCCAAAGAGATCTTAAAAGAACGAAAGGGCCTCACATGTTCAAGAATGTTTGTGGCAGCCCTTTTTGTAGTGGCTAGAAACTGGAAACTGAATGGATGCCCATCAATTGGAGAATGGCTAAATAAATTATGGTATACAAATGTTATGGAATATTATTGTTCTATAAGAAACAACCAGCAGGATGATTTCAGAGAGGTCTGGAGAAACTTGCATGAACTGATGCTAAGCAAAATGAGCAGAACCAGGAGATCATTATATACAGCAACAAGACTATATGATGATCAATTCTGATGGACATGGCTCTCTTCAACAGTGAAATGTTTCAAACCAGTTCCAATTGTTCAGTGAAGGAAGCCATATACACTCAGAGAGAGGGATATGAAATGTGGACCACAACATAACCTTTTTCATGCTCTCTATTGATGTTTGCTTGCATTGTGTTTCCTTTCTCTGATTTTTTTCTTGTAGATACTATTTTTCTTGCACAACAATAAATGTGGAAATATCTATACATATATTTGATTTGTCAAGTATTTTAACATAATTAACAAGTAGTGGTTTTCTTGCCATTTAGGGGAGTGGTGAGGACTGGAGGAGGGGAATTTGTAACAGAAAGCTTTGTAAGGGTCAATGTTGAAGAATTGCCCATACATATGTTTTGCAAATAAAAAGCTTTAATTAAAAAAAAAAACAATAGCCCAGTTAGGTAGATGCCATTACTACTCAGTAATTAGGTGGTACAGTAGATAGAGTGCTGAGTCTGGAGTCAGGAAGACTCATCTTCATTTGTTCAAATTTCAGAAACTGATTAGTTGTGTGGCCCTGAGCTAGTCATTCAATCTTGTTTGCCTCACTTTCCTCATCTATAAAATGAGCTGGAGAAGGAAATGGCAAACCACTCCAGTATGTTTGCTGAGAAAACCCCAAATGGGGTCACAAAATGTTGGACACAAGTGAAAGCAACTGTACATCAACAATATTACTGTTAATTACTATTCTTCATAGGCAAAAACTGGCTGTGAGAAGTTAGATGTTTTTCCTAGGTTTACACAGTTAATTAAATAAGTGTAATAACATTTAATCCATATTGAGAGGGAAAGGTAGGAAAGGTGGTAAAGAATAGCTATTGCCTTCATTGGCATGCTACTAAATTGGTTGTCCATTCAGTTAGTCTATCAGTACATGTGGCCGGGCCAGTTAATATAGATAGATGGTGAACTGGATTCAGAATTTAATCAAAGAGAGAAAACAAGTATAATTGTTTTTTGAGACATCTGTACAATGCCTTAATTATCTCAAAAAGACCCATTGATCTAATATCAACATAGCTCCAGTGAAACTATGACCATATATCATGAAATATTACAATTGTGGGCGAAGCCAAATTGTAACTGACACAAAGAATAAAGAAGAAATATAACAGTTACAAAGTGTGTGTGTGTGTAAATGTATATGCTACACATATATGTATACTTATATATATACATACATAGAATGTTTATACTTTATGTATAAACATTCTATGTATGTATAGAGTACATGTATATATACATATATGTGTGTGTGTATATATATATATATATATGCATTTTATGACTTGGATATGCATAAGTTTTCTAAATTATGTAATTCAAAAAATGCAAGAACAGAAAAGAAAGCTAACCAGTCACATAATAAAACCAGGGGATAATAAATGGATCATCCAAGTGTTACACTGAGAGAATGAAAAGATCTATAGGAAGGCTTCTAACACAGGTAAGTCCTCTATTGACGGTAAGCAAGTATTACAAAGAATGAGAAGGTATGAATATGTTACTATCTATAACCAAAGAAGGAGTACCTGAATCACTGAAGTCACAAACCCATTGAAATGCTATAGTAGTTTTCAATAGTATGTGGATGTTCTTTTCAATGAAATACAAATTCTTTAAAAAAAAACATAGTTTAATAAATGAGAGATAGTATGATGCAGGGAAGAGAGAGCAAGATTCAAGGTCCTGGGCAAATCATCAAACCCCTTCATGTTCTAAACAATCTCAAAGACCATAAATGGCAGAGGAGATATTGACTTCCTTTGGTAGAGGGAGTTTCCTCTCCTGGGAGCTCCTTCTAGTATCAAATCACAGGGTTCAGTCTTTTAATTCCATTTGAATGCTGAATTCATAGAAACTTTTTGCAATTATATACAATGTCAGTTGACTGATTCTATTATCCATCACTTTTTTCTATTACAAAGGAATCCTCCTACTCAGAAAGGCTAGAAACATTGGAATATATAATAATTCATGACATGGGAAAATTTTCTCCATCTAACTAATTTTCCTTTTTATGGGGAAACTGAACTGTCAGCCACTACATGGTTTTTTACTACCTCTTCCTATTCTGCAACTGACAGGATGTACTATCCAAGATTCACTTATGACTCTACTACATAGGAAAAAGCATGGGTATAGACAGCTGAAGGTGATAACATGGATAAAAAATGATAAAGTCTCTGCCTTCAAGGGTCTTTAGGAGAACTTCAAGTCCCTTTCCCTGTCTTACCATATTTCTCTCCTTCACATAGTTAGTCTAAATTGGTCTACTTCCTCTTCATCATCCATAACATCCTATTTCCCATGTCCATATCTTTGTACAGGTTTTTCTTTCATGTCTGAAGCCCATTCCTTTTTCCTCTTTGCTTCTTGGAATCCTAAAATACCTTAAAAAATCAGGCCAATTGTATATATGAAGTCTTTTTAGAATTTTCTTCATTCCTCCTTTCCCCAGTTGCTAGTTCTTTCCCTGAAAAATCTTGTATTAATTTTTGTACCTACACACACACACACACACACACATATATATATATATATTCTTCTGCAAATGTCTCATATTAACTTTGTGTGTATATATGTATATTATTTTACACACATGTGTGGGTGTATGTGTAAATGGTGTCTCCTCTAAGAAAGTTGAGGTACTTGAGGACAAAGACAGTTTTATTTTTTTTATATCCCCCGTCCCTTTGAACATAGTAGGTACTTAATAACTGCTGGTAGGTTTATTGGGGAAGAGACATGAACACAATTACCTGATACATGTTAAAATATGGAAAGCACATATGACTATAGATCCTAGATTTTGAGCATAATTTGCTCAACCCTCCTTTATTTACAGACAAGGAAATGGAAACCCAGAGAGGGCAAATGACTACTTATAGCAAGTAGTAAAATTAGGATTCAAATCAATTCCTCTAATTTTAAAGTTAGCAACCTTTCTACCCAAAAAAGTCAAAGATCCTGAAAAGAGAAACTCATAGAGGAAGAAATACCATATAATTGGGAAGTTCTAAATTTCCAAAAAGAAACTTATAAACAACTTTCAGGGGTAAAAGGTCCAACCTCAGTCATTCAATAAAGATCTAAGTGCCTGCTATGTATCAGGCATTGTGTTAAGCATTAGGGATACAAAGAAGGATAAAAATAAGTAACATAAATAAATAAATAATTTGTGTTCACAAGGATATCACATTCTAAAAAGAGGAACAACAGACAACTATGTATAAACACTCTATATACAGAGAAAAGGCACTAGGAGTAAGCGGAATAGGGAAATGCTTCCTGCAGAAAGCGGGGCTTAGCTGGGACTTGAAGGAAGCCAGGGTGGTCAGGAGGCAGAGATGAGGAGAAACATTTTAAATATGAGGTACAATCACTGAAAATGCCCAGAGTCAGGGAGACTTCACACTCCTTGACCTTATTTCCAAAAACAAAATAAAGTAATAAATTAAAAAATAAATGTCAGCAATGGGGGATATATTGGAAAGCCTGGGACACCAATGTTGCAATAAACAAGCTCAAGCTGCTTCTTTCATGATACTTCCAGGCAGATATTCAGCAATGGCCTCTGCTTGACTGTGGCCCAAAGCTGGGATCTGCTGTATCCAAATAAACTCTCCACGCCATGGAAAAGAAGGTAGAAGGTCAAGATCCTCCCAGAGGAAAAGGAAGCTGGAAGAGATAAGGGCACAGAACGTGCTGAAAATGTGTTCTTGGCCTAGAACAACATGTTGCTCTCAAGGTCCCCCATACTACCACCCACTTCTGTGGGGGGCAAAGGGCTGCTGACTCAGCATGAGGAGGAGGGATTTCTGCTTCATCTTGTCTTCTCTATAAATCCTTTCAGTCACAGACAGCAGCTTAAAAATTAAAGATGAAGTAGAAAATCAAATGGAGATGGTTGACTCTGATACTGAACAAAACTGACCCTACCACTGCTCTTCTCACCTTCTCTCCTAGTTCTTCTAATGACAAATTGACCCTCAATGGCAGCCAAGTCCATCTTCTCACTCAACCCCATTTCATGCCTGGTCTAGTTTCTTTTCCAAACCTTTCTCTATACTATGATCCTGCCTTGAATTTTCCTTATCTGGGCTTTAACAATCTATAGGAGATCTTTCCCTAAACACCAAAATATATTTCTAGACCTATCTCAATTCCCATTGTCACTGCTCCTGTTACAACTGACCTTTCCCACTTTTAAAGACCCAGGACAAATCACCTAACATTGTCTGCCTCAGTTTTCTCATCTAGAAAAGAAAATGGCAAACCATTTCAGTATCTTTGTCAAGAAAAACCTCAAATGGGGTGATGAAGAGTCATCACAACAGAAATCATTGACCAAGAATAACAAAGACCCATCACTCATCCTGTTAGTGTTAATTAAATCACAGAATAATAGATTTACAAATACAAGGGATCTTAGAAAGCATCTAATCATAGAATTATAGATTTTGAATTAGAAGTTAACCTCAGAGTTCATCTAGACCAACAACCATATTTTACAAATAAGTAAACTGAGACTCAGAAAAGTTAAATGACTTTTCCAGGGTCAGGGCCAGTGGCACAGCTATACTTTGAACTCAGGCTCCATGTGTGCTTAATATTATTTATCATTTGTCCCTGTCATTTCCCAAATAAGGAACCTGAAATTGAGAAAGGTGACTTGCTCTTGATATCTTGGTAGGATGGTACCTACCTCCTTTAAGCCCAAATGCAGCATTATTTCCCTTAGTATACACTGCTACTGTTCATTAATGACAACTTACATATCTGTAACTTCATAGTTTTCAAAGTTCTTTCCCCATAACCTTGTATGCTGGGTAGTGGAAATAAGTTTCCTTTTCCAGATAAAAGAAACTGAGTGTCAGAAGCATAAAGATATTAGATCGCTAGTAAGCCCTGAAACTTGAACTCAAATACAAGCTCTCTTGTATCCTTTATTCATCTTTTTAAGCAAAAACACAGAGGTGAGAGTCTAAAATGTATCTAGGAAACTCTTAAGTCTGTAACCAGAAATAGCCAACATATACAAAGGGACTGTCATAAACTGAAGAAGGCCCTAGAGGAGAGAAGTCTGTTACAAAGACTTTGATATAACACTTGTATCAATTTGGAGATAGTCTAGTAAAATGACAACAAATACACAAATACCATAACACAAAGAAATAGAATAAACATAAACAATTTGGGAATAGTCACTTCTTTTGTGGTTGTTGTTTCCATTTACATATCCAAGCTCTATGTTTATGATACTATGATATTTGAAAGATTATATAGAACAGAAGTCCTGGAAGATCTGAAAAAAAGCTAATGTGGTTTTTTTTAAAGAAATGATTAGTGATACCCAGGCTAGGAAGTGATCACCACAAAGAACCAGCTGAAACCTGGCCTTCATCAAGAACAGATCGTTCCAAAATAACATTGTTTCCTTTTTCAAGTGGTTACTAAATTTATAGATCAAAGGGATGATGTAGTTATAGTGTACCTGGATTTTAATGAAGTATTAAAGAAGGTCTCCCATACTATTCTTGTGAAAAAATTGGAGAGATGTGGATTAATCATTTGTTATAGTTGCATTGATCTGAAATTGGCTGAAAGACTATACCCAAAGGATAAAAAATAATGATTCTATGTCATTCCAGAAAGAGGTCTCTTGTAAAGTCCCCTAAGCATCTCTGTTTGGCCCAGTACTATTGAACAATGCTATCAATAGCTTGAATAAAGGGAGAGATGGTGTGCCCATGGAATGTGTATATAATACAAAGTGGGAAGTGATAGAACACTGGCTGATTGACAGAATCAAGATCCAAAAGAATCTTGACAGGATAGATTATTAGATTGAATATAAAAAGATTTGATTGGGATAAACAAAAAAAAATCTGTTAGGGTTTAAAAATCAGCTTGAGTAAACTTGTCCAGACAGCAATTTATCTGAGAAAAAATCATGAAGTTGTAAGGAAAAGAAAATTCAATATGAGGCTTCAGCAGGCCATGGTAGCCTTATACTATCAAAGGCTTTATTAAAATAGGCATAGTATCTAGAACAAAGGAAATCAGCATCCCACTAAATTCTCTCCTGAGCAGATGACATTTGGAGTAGTATGTTCAGTGATGAGTACTGTATTTTATGAAAGAGAACTGGAAAGCCCTGGGCAGTGATGGAGGCCAAGCCTGTATTAAATATCTGTTATATGCCAGGTACTATACTAAGAACTTTACAAATATTACGTCATTTGATCCTCACAATAGCCCTGGGAGGAAGGTACTGTTATTATCACCTTTTTATACTTGAGGAAACTGAGGTAGACAGAGGTTAAGTAATTATCCCAGGGTCATATGGCTAATAAGTGTCCAACACGGGATTTGAATTCAAATCTTCCTGACACCAGGCCCAGCACTCTGTCAACTGTACCACCTAATTTCTCTGTTCTCCAGAGGAGGATTTGAATTGAATCAGAATGGCAATGGACTGGGTCATCTTACCATCTAAGGATCAACTGAAGTAACTGGGAATGTTTCTCTTGAAGAAGAAGAGGGGTGATCCTGCTAACTAGCTCAAGTATTAGAAGACTTTTCATATAGAGGATAGACTAGGCTTGCCTTCAGCTCATTTTTCAGTTGTATCTGCCTTTTCATGATCTTCATGACTCTTCCAGTTTTCTTGGCAAAGATACAAAGATGATTTGCCATTTCCTTCTCAAACTCATTTTACAGATGAGGGTTAAGTGATTTTCTCAAGGTTACTCAGCTAGCAAGGGTCTGAGGTCAGATTTGAACTCAGGAAAATGAGTCTTTCTGACTCCAGGACTAGCACACTATCTAAGGTGTCACCCAGATGCCCTAAACCCAGAATCAAAAAACTCAATAATTTTGGTGACTGGATGAAATTGCCCAGCCAAAAAAAAAGAGGAGGAAACTGTTGGAATAATCTTGTTAATTCTGATTGTAACTCTACCCAAATAGCTATCTGTATTTCCCCCTTTACTTTGTCAGTGTGATCCAGCTAAAAGTAAGCAATAAGATTTAATTAGACTCAGTACAGCTTAGTACATTGGAGGAGACAGTATGATACCCTAGGAAAAAATGTTAGCTTTGGAGCCAAAAGGCCTAGTTTTAAATCCTGGCTCTATTACTTACTACCTGTGTAACCTCAGGTAAATCTTAGCCTCTCTAAACCTCAATCTCTCTCTTCAACTGTAAAACTAGATGACCTTGAGAATACTCTGAAAGTAAGATCTTAGAGCCTCTGTCCAGTGGCCAATTATCTTTACTTTATTTTCTGCTTAGATGCTCCACTTTCAGCCTTGGGCACAGTGGACAGAGTGATGGGTCTGGGGTCAGGAAGAGCTAAATTCAAATCCAGCCTCAGTCACTTGTTAACCTTGTGACCCTGATCAAGGAACTTAATATGTATATGCTCCAATTGCCTTCTCTGTGAATTGGGATTAATAGCAAAGCCTATCTCCCAGGTTGGTTGTGAGGATCAAATAAAATATTATTTATAAAGTACTTAGCATAGCTCCTGGTACACAGTAAGTACTTAATAAATGCTTATTCCCTTCCCCCTTGGTTAACTATTCTAGCATGTCTGGTGGTGACTTCCAGGGCTGGTAAATCACTAAGATGCAAATGGATTTTCCTAATCTTATTAGAGTAACTCCTGTGAGTTTATATATATGACTCTCCATTAAGATAGGCAAGTTGTTAAATTTTTCATCAGTATAGACTTAATAGGAAGATTTTCAGACGATAAGACACAGTTCACCATCTAGACTTAAAGCCTTTGCAGCTTGGCAGAACCTGTCAGAGCTTGCTTTTCCTGGTAAGTGCCCAGGATTCCCTCAGGCAGGGGATGCCACATCTGAGAAGGGTGAAAAAAAGAATCCATCCCCACTTTTGGGAAAGTAATTCATAGCACATGCTGGGCTATGGCTGGTCAATAGTGGCAGCTTTGAGTTACTAGCCCACTTCCTGTCCCAGACCCCTTCCTATGTCATGTCGATTACAGCAATAATGAATTGAAAATGCTGAAGTTGCAGCAGAAAATGAGTTTCCATGAGCAACGATATGAACTCTGTTTCAGGAAACACAGCTGGGCCTGAGACCAATAGTCAGAGCACTTGGGAGACTTAGAAGGCAAGAGGGGAAACTCAAGACAGACTCAGACCTGGAATTCCAAGGAGGTGCCCTTGGTCAGTTTTTAAGTTTGTAATGACAGTGAGCTCAGAGCAGGGAGCCAGCAGCACTTGCCCACTCAGGGAATTGCTGGAGAAAGAACCATTCCTTCTTAGTACTCATGAATGCCAAATTCATGATTTTTTGAAAAAGAAAATACAAAGCTAAATCTGAATTTTCTCCTTGCCAAAAGCTCCCCCACATTCTGTCTTTTCAATCCCACATTATTAACAAACCCGCAAGAAGTACAGAAAACATTCTTAAACACTCAAAATCATGTGGAAGAGTTTCTGTAACTTTTAGCCTGGTTTTACCACGTGAATATGATTAAACCAAAGGCCAGAGGAGTGTCTCCCAGCTGTTGTCATTGTGTAAAACAGCCCACAGTGTTTTCTTAGGGCCCCTGGCCCATTGTCTGCAGTTCCCTTTATCCTTATCTGATCTCTGGTTCTCAGCCAAGGCCTGGGAGGTTAACTTCTCCAGAGGAACCAACACCAATCCAGCAAGACTTTTGATGTTTTAGTCTTGCTTTCCTATCTATTTCTTCTTCTTTAAAAATGCAATCTTCAATGCCAACAAAGCATATAAATAACAAACACCAAGACAGATGTTTTTGCCACAAATAATTTTCCTATTAACTGTCACATTTGTTTACTAGGAGAGACTCATTTGTGTTACTCTTTTGATACCTTTCTCTGAAAAGGTCCTAGGATTATAAAAATATAAGCTAAGGGAACCACACCTCATCATTACAGTAGGTAAAGAAACTAAAGGGGCAGCTAGGTGACACAGTGGATAGAATACCAGGTCCCAAGACAAGAAGACTCCTCTTAGTAAGTTCAAATCTGGTCTCAAACACTTACCAGCTATATGACCCTAAGCAAATTACTTAACTCTGTTTACCTCAGTTTCCTCATCTGTAAAATGAGTTAAAAAAGGAAATGGCAAACTACTCCTGTATATTGTGACCCAAATGGGGTCACAAAGAGTTAGACACAACTGAAAAAAAAAAGATTTAACAACAAGGAAACTGAGGTTCTTAGAGATTTGGAAATAGGCCCAAAAGCCAACAACTGGCTATTCAGTGCTTTTTTGGGTTTTTTAAAAAAAATTTTGACAACTTCCATATATGAACTAAGGTCTTGTCTTTAATGAAGAGGAGAAAAAATATATTTAACAGTTCAGAGACTGAATAGAACATCAAAAGGTTCAAGCAGGAAAGATTTGAAGATGGGATGGAATTCAAGTTTACCATGAAGCAACAACAGCACACTTGCTGCTCATGTTGTCTAACAGGCATTAGTAAAAGTCTAGTGTCTGGACAAAAGAATACAATCAGTCTTCAATTCAGTAACAATCAGTCCATTACCTGGATTGTGGTGTTCAGTTCTGGGGACCACATCTTAAAGACAAACCAAAGGTCTAAGCGTGGATGATCAGGATAGATGTCCTGAAAATCATGTCTTCAGACAAATATTTTACACATTTAAGACAAACATTTAACATTTAAGGAGTTTGAGGGGAACTATGAGCATTGACATAGAATCTCTGAAAACTCTCCCATACCTGCGTCTGAGGCTTATTCAATGTGGGCCCAAGTGGACAAATTTAGGACCACTGAGTGAAATTAGGAAGAAACATATTTCAACTTAACATAAAGAAAACCAGTTTGATTGCCAAAACAATCATACAGTGAAACAAGCTGTCAGGAAGTGAGCTCTTTGTGACCTGTTTGAAAGCAGAGAATGAAAAAAGGCCTCTTGAGATGCTTACACAATGTATTCCTTCACTGGGAGGTGACTTCGAAGAATTAAAAATCTAGAATCAGAAGGGAATTTAGGGGTCATCAAGTAGAACCCCTCCATTTTTACAGATTAGGAAACTGAGACCCAAGGATTATATATAACTTGCCCAAAACCACACAGGGACTAAATATTAGGAGGAAGGTTGTGAACCTAGATTTTTCAACTCCATTCTCTTCCCTCTAAAGCATACTGACATATAAGGTGAATCCCATGTTCTATTCTCACCCCAAAGCTAGGATTCTAGATCACTTTGAGATAAAATAGCACAGGAATTGAGGGAGATATGGGATTTGAATTCCTGAAGGATAGGAAAGATTTGAATGGATAGAAATATAAGAGGAGGGCATTCTAGGTGTGAAGAAAAGAATAGAATGTGGGGGATTCAGAAAGGAGAAGAGTATTTGGGAGACAGAACTGACTAGCTAAAGGGTTCTCCTTGGAGAGTAATGGGAAGACACAGACTTAATGCTAAGGAAATAAGCTCACAGCCTCTGTTGGAGCTCCAACTGCATAAATCTGTCACCTGCGATTTATATTCACACTCAGGGATATAAATTCTAGCCAGAGCCTTTGTCCCTGGGGCATGGGGAACTGGGAAGCTTGCCCTAGGCTTTGAGCTGGGGGAGGGAGGGCACTGAGTTTCAGGGCTCTGGTCAGGGACTCACTCAGAAAGACATCCTGGAGAGAGAGAGAAGGTGGGGGGAAAAGGGGAGAAAGCTTGGAGGTTTTGTGCTTTCACTATGCTTAGAAGTCTAAGGTCCAAGGTCAAACAGTAGGATACTCTCCAGTGAGATGGTGTCCTTCCCAGCCTGCTTTTGCTCACTTTAACAGAATTTCCTAAAGAAGTCAATGAGGAAGAAAGGGAGCCTCCTCTCCCACTTCCATCAAGGGAAAGCCTTGATATCAGAATCATTGAAAATAAATATAACTTCTCTGACTACCAGAAATTTCAATGTCTGTTTCTTCCCCTCTCTCCTAGCTAGAGTAAAGCAGAAGCAAAACATAGGTAAAATCTACTATCAAATATAACTACCAAGAAGTCTTACTTTTAAAATTATATATATATATATGTATATATATATATATATATATATA
>JAJPUD010004638.1:84249-102742 GCA_023553655.1 Myrmecobius fasciatus | reverse complement strand
TATATATAACAAATTCCATTGGGAATGCTAGGAGAGGAAGAGAATGCCAGTTCACAAAACACCATTGAAAGATATTCCCAAGATACCAAAAGGTAAATGCAAAGAGTAAGAGCAGAGTGGAGCTAACCGGGAAGGATTCACCATAGGGGATTTCTGCTTAAGGAAGGATGTAAATCAACTTGAAGCTTTCTATTTTATCTAATCATTCTTGCTAGCTAGTCTGTAAAATCAGTTGTTTTCCAACTTATTCAAGGATTATGAATGTTATCAGTGTCTTCTAAATTCAAATGTTCTAGGATCAAATCCCAAGTAATTACTGCTCTGGTTAAATGAGAAGATGATGCAAGAAGACCAATATATCAAAACCCAACCACAAATTAGTCAGACAAACCATAGAATCATATTAGCTATGTGGTAGAATGGTTAGAGCTTTGGACTAGAGATAGAAAGACCTGAATTCCAATTCAGCCTCAGACATTTACTATGGGTATGATTCTGAGCAAGTCAATTAGCCTCTATTTGCCTCAGTTTCCTCAATTGTAAAATGGGAATAATAGCAGCAACTACTTCACAGAATTGTTGTGAAGATCAATAAGATAATATTTGTAAAGTGGTGGCACATAGTAGATACTACACAAATGCTTATTCCCTTCCCTTCCTCCTTCATAGAATGTGTGCTTGTTACCTCCTCCTTAAAGTATGAATGGCAAGCTCTGAAGGGAAATAAAAGTCCTTCTTTAAACAGTGGGCTGTAAACTTAATGTACTCATTACCCAAAAGACTGAAAATGCAGACTCAAAAGAGGTTTTGATAAATTAACAGATGACAGAGCCTCAACAGGCTATTAAGTGAAAAGTAGGAATATTTGGTAAATGTTCTTAACCTTTCTGATGACATCATAATACTAAGAGCTCATATTTATATAGCACATTATCGTTTACATATACTTTACCTATGCTATCCAAGCTCTTCTGTTTGTCATTAAAAGCCTCTCATAATCTGGCTACTATATATATATATATATATAAGCCAGATTATGAGAGGCTTTTAATGACAAACAGAAGAGCTTGGATATATATATCCAGACTGATTTCCCATTATTCTCCCTTCCAGCCAAATTGACTGACTTTATGTTCCCCAGACATGACATACCTTCTCTGCAAAGGCCTTCATGCCTTTACAAAGACTGTCCTCCATATCCCCAGAATATTTTTCTTATTGATCTTTGTTCTCCACAGGACCCAGCTCAAAGGCCATATCTTATATATGATTTTTTCTAACTATATATTTCTAGTTTTCTGCTGGTTATTACTGTGTATATACATTTATATACATGTTAAAAATACATGCATGTGGAGGGAAAGATGATAAATAGATAATAGAAGGCAGAAGCATGGATAGCTAGGATAGAAAGAGAAAGGATAGGAGGGAAGAAGAAAGGAAAGAAGGAAGGAAGGAAGGAAGAGAATTTATTTGTGCACATTTTGTTTGCCACAATGTTTTGCCCACAGTATGCAATTAATAAATGCATGCTGAATTGAATTGTTGAACTGAATTACCTTACCTGATCCTACAAACAAACCTGTCGGGTAAGTACTAAAAGTTTTGCCCTTCACATTTTTCTTGTGAGAAAACTGAAGTTCCAAGTTTTAGAGGAGGCTAGAAGACAGGACAAAAAGCTCTGGAATAGGAGACTTGCATTCAAATTCCACCACTGCCAATAACTGTGTCAATTTTGGGAAGTCTCTTCTATCTAGGAACAACATGATCTCTAATCAATCCATCAAAAAGCATTTATGAGGAATCTGCTATATGAGAAATACTGTACTAAACCCTGGTAATGAGAGAAAGACACAGAGAGAGACAGAGACAGAGTGAAGAGAAAGAGAGAGAGACAGAGACACAGAGAGAGAGAGAGAGATGGAAAAATGGAGAGGAAGAGTGAGAAGGAAAAGAAAAGAGAAAGAGAGAGATTCTGCCCTCACAAAGTTTACATTCTTTCAGGGGAAATAGCATATACATATATAAATAAATACAAAGTATAAACAAAGAAAATTTCAAAGGGAGGGGTGCACTAGCAGCTAGGCTGATGAAGATGGATCTCTTCTAAAGGAAGTCAAGACAGGGTAAAAAGGAGTGAGAGACAACCTATGCAAAGATACAGAAACAAGAGATTGAATGTTATGTACAGGGTCAGTAAGGCTAGAATAAAAAAGAGGAATGTGTATCAAATCTGGAAAAAATAGTCAGACTATTAAAAGTTTCAAATACTTTTGTAGAGGCAACAGAGTAGATAGCGAATGGGACTTGGAGTCAGGAAAAACTGAGTTCAAAAATGACCTTGGGTGAGTAGAACTAAGAAAACACAGCAACAAGAAGATTATGTGATAATCAACAGTGATAGACTTGGTTCTTTCCAACAATGAGGTGATTCAAGGCAATTCCAATAGATTTGTGATGCAATGTGTCATCTACATCCAGAGAAAGAACTATGGACAATGAATGTGGATCACAGCATTGTATTTTCACCTTTTTTGTTCTTGCTTGGTTGCTTGTTTTTTTCTTTCTCTTTTTTCCCCCTTTTGAACTAATTTTTCTTGCACAGCATGATGAATGTGGAAATATGTTTAGAAAACTTGCACATGTTTGACCTATATTGGATTACTCGCTGTCCAGGGAAAAGGAGGAGGAAGGAGGGAAAAAAATTTAAAACAAGATTTTGCAAAGGTGAATGTTAAAAACTATCTTTGCATGTATTTTGAAAAATGAAAAACTATCTTTGCATGTATTTTGAAAAATGAAAAACTATCATTATTATAAAAAATAAAATTCAAAAAAGTGATCTCAGGCAATTAACAACTATGTGATCCCGGGCAAGTCATTTAACCTCTGTTTGCCTCAGTTTCCTCAACTGTCAAATGGTAATAATAGTAGCATTTACCTACAGGGTTGTTTGTAAAAAAAAGTGCTACTACACCTGGCACATAGTAGGTGATACATAAATGCTTATTCCTTTTCCTTCCCCCACACTAAACAGATACAAAAGTTTATTTTCTCCTAGAGACAACCCAGAATCATTGAAATTTTATGAACATGACAAAGACCCGTTCTGCAGAACAGCAACACAGAAGACTGATTAGAGAGAAAAGAGATTGAAAGCAGGGAGAACAGGCAGTAATACAGACAAAAGGTGATGATAACCCTGTGAAGGGACAGAAAGGTACATATGTTAGAATCAGCAGAAAATGGGAGGTGAAGAAGAATATGGAGTTGAAGATGACACAAAGATTTCAAACATGAGTGATTTAAAGGAGGGTTTCTCAAACTTTCCCCCTTTGTAATCCCTTTCCCCCAAGAAATGTTTAAGTGACCCTAAGCATATAGATATATAAAACAAATATATAAATCAACCATTTATTGATAATAAATTATAATTTTGCAGCCCCCACATTCAGTTATAAGACCCAATATAGGGTCACAAATCACAATTTAAGAAACTGTGATATAAGCTGTCCATTTAAATAGGTAAGTTAATAGAATAGGTTTGGGGGAAAAGTTGGAAATATTTAATTGGCAGTTGTCAATACAAGACCTAACTCTGGAGAGAAACTATAATATATAGATCTAGGAGTTTAACCCATGGGGGTAGAACTGACAAAGAGAGAAGATAGTCCAGGAAAAAGTTTAGGGTATTTTCACATTTGGAAGAAGGGGAAAAAGGCATAAATCCAGTAAAGATGACTGAGTAAAAGTATCCAGATAAATAGAATCAAGAGAGAAATGTCACAAAAAATATGGAATGATGATGGCATATAAAAGGAATCTCTACAATGATGAATGCTGAAATGTGGTTATTCAAGGTTATAATAGTTCAATTACTTTATTTTTTCAAAGAAACTGAGACCTTGTTCTCTCATCTCTAAATCCAAATGCAACCTTTTCTCAATTATTGCACTACATACTCTTCTAAATCACAATCATCCTCATTTTCCTCACACATCCCATTTAGCCTCTTCAAATAATAATGCCTGTTTTCTCTTTTACACACAGGCATTCTTATGTAGTTTTGTATAGTTAGAGCTGGAAGAGATTTTAGAGTTCAGGAAGTCCAACTACCTTATTGTACAGAGAAAAAATTAGAGATAGAAAGGTTACTTTTCCAAGGACATTGAATGGCAGTCTAGGATTCAACCCCCAATCCCAATCCTTACACATGCTTATACCAGCATAAGGATTTTGATGATATTTTTAGTTGATGGATTCAATGATTTCTTCAAGTGATCAGATTTTATTCTGACATCATTTTCAAAATCCTCAGGTATAGCTGGTACTCTTATTGAGTGAACTGGGTGTGTGGATTCACACAACTGAACAAAAGCCAAGCCCAACCAGTACTCCTGAATGAAAGGACTTTTCACATCATCAGAATCCAGAATGTAGAAGGACAGCCAGCCCAAAAGGAGTAGTAGACTTTAAAGACTTGCAAGCGAAAGAGGATGACTGTTAATCTACCATATCCAATCAACAAATTATCAGCATAAGGAAACAATAATTTGCACATAATAGTTTTAATCAATTTTAATACATAATAAGAAGTTAACATTTATATGACACTTTAATATTTATCAAGTACTTTACATTATTATCCCATTTAATCCTCACAACAATTCCACAATGTAGGTGCTATTATTCCCATTTTATAGATGGGGAAATTGAGGCTTTGAGAAAGTAAGTGACTTGCCCAATGTTACACAGGATTTGAAAAAGAATTTGAAACTAAATCTTCCTAACTCCAAGTCAAGTGCTCTCTCTGTTCACTATACCAAACTGACTTTTGAATTACTGATTTTGAATTGAATTGAAATGGCAATAGAATAAGGTCAAAATTTTAATCAAAAAACATAATTTCATAGGAGGTAAAAAACAGAGGGTAAAACAAAGTAAATTCTATAATACAATTCACTGAAAAGCACACTTCTAAAACTTTTTAAAGATCAAATAATTAAGTGAATGAATGTACTTCCCAAATATAAGTGTTTGGGGATTTACAATCATGCCCAGATCACATACGATGGAGGTATATATGTGAAAGAAACCTGAGACTTGCTTCTAGGAGAAAACATTCTGGGTTCCTCATATTCTTGTATGCTTGAACAAGATTAAAGGAAAAAGGAGAAAGAAATAATGAGATGGAAAAGAAAAGGGAAAAAAGAAAGACTTCCTGGTAGTTTTATAGATGCAGGAAACTTTGGCTGCACAGTCAAAGGAGAGACAGTTCTCATCAGGATGATCAGGGAATATTGAGTATTTTCTTCCAGAAGCATATCCCTAGTGTCTTTCACATGGGTGCCTTCATTTTTGATGATTTGGGAATGATTCAAAGTCCTATTCTACAGGCAATCACCATGAATTATATCTAATAAGTGGCTAGCAAAATGCCTGGCACATGTTAGGTGTTGAATAAATACTTGTTGATTGATACTGGTTAAGTCATGATTTGGTTGCTAAAAAAAATTACACCAGTTCAAAATGATAAGATTAGCTATAGAGAATTGGAAAAAATAACACATGAGTTTTAGCCAACTCAATATGGGTCCATAGTATGAAATGACAGGGGGAAAAAAAGAAATAAAAAATAATGGGATCCAAGGTTGGATTAAGAGAGGCAGGGTGTCGATGAAAGAGGTGATTATCCTGTTTCCCCTATCCTGGTCAGACCCCATATGAAATGTCATAAGTTTAGTTCTGGATGCCACAATTTATGAAGGACAATTAACAAGCTGGAATGAATCCAGCAATGAGCACCCAGGATGGAGAAGGACCCCCAATCACAACAAATGAAAATGAATCAAAGGATCTTTTGGGGTTTTAGCAGGGAGAAGAGAAAGGTTGAGAGTGGGTTGATGAGTTTTTTTTTTCCAAGTACACTATTTTTCCAAGTACAGTATTTGAAGGCTGTCCTAATATGGACGGATTAAATTTCTCCACTTAGTCCTAGAGGACAGAATCAAGAACAATGGGAATAAATATCAGAAAGTCCAACTTTAGCTGGTAGGGATAAATTTTCTAACTCTTAGACCAACTAGTGGGTTGAGATGCCTAAGGGAGGTAGTGGATGCTTCTTCTCTAGAATTCTAACAAAAACTCGATGTGTTTGTTTAGCAGTTGCAGAAGAGATTCTTTTTCAGGTATGGTTTGGAGGACCCTGAGATCTATCATGACTGATATTCTAAGAATCTACATTTCATTTCATTCAATCAACTAGCATTTAGAGATAGCTAGCTGGTACAGTGTATTCAGACCTTTAGTAATGTTAAATTTGAATTCAAATCCAGCTTCATATATGCACTGGCTATGTGATCCTAAACAAGTTATTTAATCTGTTTGCCTTTAGTTTTTTCTTCTATAAAGCAGAGGTGATAATAGCATCCACCTCCCAGGGTTATTGCAAGGATCAAATGAGATTATAATTGTAAACCATTTAGAACAGTGCCTGAAACAAATAAGCATTATATACATGTGAGCAATTATTATTTGTTAAGGACCTACTATGAGTGAGACATTATGCTGAGCGCAGGGGATACAAATGAAGTATAAAAAAAAATTTCCATAAGCTCACAGTCTAATAAGGAGACAAAATACAAACAGCTATGTACAAGCAAGTTATAGACATGGTAAATGGGGGTCATCTTAGAATAAAAGTGGTAAAATTAGCGAATACTGAGAGGGAAACATCAAATCTGCTAGAAAGTTAAACAGAAACAGAGTCACATTTGGCCATATTGATCCATGGGTACCTGAGTCATTTTTACATGAGGAAACAAAGATAGGATACCAAACAATTTAGCAACAAAATATGTAATGAAAAGAAAGGAATAAACACTTTGTTCAACAACAAGATCCAACCCACTCTCACAAACCAAGGAACAAAATGTCCCCTTTGTAGGTGGGGGAGAGGGGAAACTGAGACATTAAATGACAGTATTCAAATGTTCCTATCTGTCTGTAGAAGACACCATCCCAAACCCCTTTCTGGTTGGTCTTAATTGATTTAGCTCCAAGCTAAGGTGGATGCTTCTTTCTGAGGAAAGACTAAAATACTGGAGTTTAGGGTTGGGGTTATGGCAGCAGATGTTATTTCCCTGGCCGTTACAGGCCAGATCTATGCCCACTTTTAAATAATGCTGGAAGGGCTCTGTTTTCCGGAAGTAATTGCAGTGCTAATCACTCTCAGATCCTGTGGAGAATTGTACTTTCAAAAGAGACTTTTTTGTTTGGCTCTGCCTTATTTGGTTTGTTTTTGTTAGCTGGGTATTAGGAGATTTGGAGTTATTGTTGTTTGTTATTTCCATGGCATCTGCATGGTCTCTGTGGTTAGAAGGAGAAGGGTTTTGGAAAAAGGTCCTATATGATGATCACTATATTCACACCAAACTAAGGAATGGGGGAGTCAGCTGCATGTTGGGTGCTTTGAATGTCTCCAGCGCTTTCAATCATGTTGTGTCCTGGAAAACCCAAAGCACATTTGGCCCTGAGCACTTTTCCCCTTGGTTTTTAATCTTGAGTGCAATTTAAGGGAAATTTAATCCATATGTTTCTGATTCATTTAAATCACAAAAACATTGGGTTTTGAGAGTTATTTGATGTCCAAGATGCCTTTTTGAGACTTTTTAATAAACTTTCCAAGTCCTATTGCCTTAAAAACACATAGTCACGTTTTGCCAAGGATAGATGGATTCAAATTCCAAAAGATTGGATTTGAAATTCCAAACTCATAAATTCTGAGCTTGGTAAGATAAAAATCTATGTCTACACAACACCCAAACAGCCAGATGAAAAGTGAAAAATTCAGTTGGTCATCCAGATGTTTCCCAACATCTGAATGTTTGGCATTACATCAACAAGGCCTCCAGATGATTGACTAAATTTTTCACTTTTCATCCAAATCTTTGGTGTTGGGTAGATATAATCACAGCCAGCATGCTATTCCTGACCAACTGTGAGGAAACCACTGTATAACTCTATTTTAAAAACTGCTGTTTGTTCAAATATACTTTAACATTGGAGTGGGGGAAGGGTCTAGACCTGTGATTTCCTCAGTATGGGGATCTCAGTATGGAAACTCCCTCAAATGATGCACAGGAGTATTTTCTCTACCACTTGGAATTTTAAAGAATGGCTTCTTACATTGAGAGACCAAAAGGACTGCTCATAATCACACAGTCAGTATATATAAGAAATAGGATTTAAATTCATGTCTTTCTAACTCTAAAGCTAACCTGGACTCAATATGCTCATTTATCTTTCTGTTTTAATGTATTCAAAGAAAAAAAGTTTCTTTTAAGAAGCAAGCTGGCCTTAAGTAGGTTATAAAATTTCAGACCTTAGCAAAGTGATTAAATCTTAATTGAGTGATGATAAAAGAGAAGATGAGAAGACAATTGAGTGGTTTAGTAAGTTGGTTGCCAAGAAAATATTTTTCTCGTTGGAAGTAAATTAACTTAGGGTTATATTTAGACTTTACACAAATCAGATAAAGACACAGCCCTCTTTTTTCTGTTTCTGATCAAAAAGAAAAATCAAGTATATATGTTTAACAGAGAAGGGCAGGTGGGAGAGTGGGGAAGCTATTGTCTTCTCCAAGATAAATAAGTAGCTTTCTTTCAAAAGAAGGACTAGCTACCTGGAGAGCACTAAGTATGAAGTGTTCATTTTATCAACTTTCACTTAATGATGACAGCACAGAAAGATAACACAAAGGTTTTTTTATTGACCAACCTACAACTAGCAGAGGTATCAAACATGAGACTGGCAGTCTGAGGCCCACAACAGTGGGCATGAACCAGACTAAAATAAAATTGGGAAATATTTAACAAAATACAAAAAAATCCACTAAAAACAGGGATTGTGCCAACATATGATTTTCTAAGTCAATATACAACCCTCAGAGATCCTTATGTAAGGTTTTAGTGGCCCTTGTTTCTATTTTAATTAGACATCACTATGTCAAGCCAAAAGATCTAGTGCCTTTCAACACCTAGATAGCCTATGAGTAAAACCAAAGATCTTTCCAAGTCTAGAAATGAATGTCAAGGTTTTAATTAAGCAGTGATTGATAACAGTTAAATTAGTGGCAATGTACCAATTTAGACTTGGGTGTTTGTGTTTGTTTGTTTGTTTGTTTGTTTTATATCGGTCTACCTCATTTTATGTTGGGAAAGTATTAAACCAACAAAGTATAACCACATTGAATTGTAATCTCCATTTTTAGTATTAAATATGGTCCCATTTATTTTGGAATTTCTATAACTAGTGTACAAGAGAATAAAATTAAAACCAGGTAAAAAAGCAGAAATATATAGAGAGTAAGCTACGTGGACAATAGGTATTCAAAAATACTTGCTTATTGATTAATTATATTAGAAACCTAAGTTTTATCTTCTGTGAATTAAAATCCACATCATGGCTTTCTGTAGAGATTTTATTTTTTGAATGTTCTAATGCTATTGCTGTTAAATTTTTCCTAAGTAGCATCAATGTACCACACCAATACTTAAAAGGAAGTAAGGCAGAAAAAAAAAGTATTTATTGAGTACCTATTATTTGCCAGGCACTTTTAAAAATACTTTACAACTTTTAGTCCCCATAAAGGAAAAAGCTATGAATACAACACAAGACACTGTTAAGTAAAAAAGCATGCAATAAATCCCTCAATAACTATGATTTCTATTTTATTATTAACACCTCAAGACAAACTAATTTTTTTGTAAATTTTCTAGATTACTAATCAAAAGAGATCTGGGACTTGAGAAAGAGCCTCACAAAGAGCAATTGATATGAAGGTTAACAGCTTAACTCATATTTCTACAGCGATTTAAGGGTCACACAATATTATCTTCAAAATAATTTTCTATGAGATAGGAAGCATATGCATTAGTATCCCCATTTTGTAGAAGGGGAAACTGAGGCATATAAATGGGAATAAGTTGCCCAAAGTCATAAGTGAAAGAGCTGAGATTCACATGCAAGCCTCTTGACTCCCAATCTAACACTATTTTCTCTGCACCATGTAGTTAGTCAGAGGGTATAGTTCTGGGCACCCAACTTAGTATAGGCTGACCTCTATGCACGTAAGGAGCCTCCTTAGCCAGCTAGAGGCTGAGCTGAAAAGAGTATCTCCCTCAGGCCCACCAGCAGAGTTGGAAAGCCTTCTCTAGCAGTAGAGAGAGATGGGCCTGGCACTTGTCACACCTTGCCTCATTGAACCATTACCAGCCATTAGCATGAGAAAAGGAGCCCCGCCCTCATGTTTGGGCATGTCACCATAAAGTGACAGGCCACACAAATACCGTCAAGCACTGAGAATAGAGCAAGTCAGCTTCTTCCCTGACAATGTTGGGCACCAGGGCCATCCCTCTCCTGACACAGGCCCTCCCTCCCCCTACCCACGCTGCTATTTGAAACAGCAGCTCGGCCCACTGCTTTTATTTCCACACAATGTGTCAATAATTACTTGTCAGGCCTCTGCTTATAGACCTGGGAAGGTGAATAAATGCTCATTATGCCTGAAAAACAAGGGAGCTTTCCTGTAAATCTGGCATTACAAATGTACCAGTCTGGCTATTGACACGGAAGCGCACCTAGCACATTCCCCAGAAAAGTGGGCTGTCTGAGGAGCTTTGACAAACTCACTCCCTAGGAAAAAGTTTGTTGACCTCGACTATCCCTGGCAAGAGAACTGGCTTAACCCATGGGTTTACAAAGACCATAGTAAATAAATAAGGAGTAAATCAAAGAAGGAGCCTAGGAGAAGGGGAAGAAAACAAGGCTGTTTATAAGGGAAGCTTTTGTATGGAGGCAGTCCATGGCTTGGAAAAAAAAATTAAATCTCAAGCCTTCACTTTCTCACTGGATTACCCCCTCAGAGAGAGAGGAGGGAGTCTGGATAGTGAGCCCTGGGGGGAAAAAGCTGGGCTTGGTCTGTGTCTGGGTAGCTGTAAAATATAGAACTGATTCAGGAGGCAACAATTCACAGCACATTGAGCACTTTCAACTAGGACTCCGTCACAGTGACAAACATCTGGAGTTTTAATTTATTTTATTCTGTTTTTCTCTGAGCGTTTGACATAGTAGAAAGCTGGATTTGGACCTGGTTTTGTATTCTGCCTTTGTTGCTTCCTATTTGATTGACCTTTTTCAAGTCATCCTTCCCTGCTCCGCCCCCCCCAGCCTCAGTTTCCTCATCTATAAAATGAGGGGAATGAATTAGAGGCAGTGTGAAAAAAAATGCAAAATATCTTGGATTTGGAGTAAAACTAGCTTCAAATCTTGGCCTCATAATAATGTGACATTTATCAAGCTATTCCTCTTTTCTGGGTCTCAATTTAGCTACGTGTAAAATAGGAGCAGGGCAGAATAAGTCTCTGAGAACCCTTCCAAATTCCACATCTAAATATTGTGATTCCATAATTGTAGAGAACCAGAAGGTTTTGAATGCCTCCTGGATAAGATTTAGAAATCATTTGTCCTTACCCCCCCTCCACATTCCCTATTTGTTATTGTTTCCCAGAAATTCCAAACAACTTCTGCAACTAATAAATGTCTTAATTTATAATTTGACAAATATTCTTTGAAGACTTACTCTGTGTAAAATAATGACTTTGTGCTGAAAAAGGTCTAATAATATTATCTAAATCTATCTGAATATTATCTGAGTTTAATAGACTCTTGTCCTTATAAACTTTATAACTACACAAAATCAGTATCCATGCTGATATCTGTTCTGCCAAGGATAATTTTTTGTTAGGTCAAGTACTAAAGTCACAGTAAATGAAGAAACATATCCTAAGAAGCAATGGATAATAGCAGCAATGCTTTGAAGAGTGTTAAACAGTAAATGGAACATCAGGGTGGATTTGCCAAGATAATAACAATGATAATAAAAGCAGCGTGGTTGAATGGATAGAAAAACAGACATAAAATCAAGAATTATGTTCAAGACTTAACAATGTCACCTACTAGGGGAGTGATTCCAGGCAGATCACATAACCTCATAAAAGCCCCAAGAAAATCTCTTAAGAATCTTTTAAGTTACAGGACAGTTAATGACTTGCATCAATAGAAGAACTTTCATTACTAGGTATTCCTTACACCATTAAGATCATAAGTTTATTATAATAATATCTCTCATTTCTGAAATGTCTGTCTTTTTATAGATAAGAAAACTGAAGCTCAAGAAAAAAAGCCATTTATCCAAGAACATACAGGTAGTAAGCATCAGAGCCAGCATTCAAATGTGGGACTTGACTTCATTCTTAGCAAGAAAGAAATCAAGGTTGATTCTGGCAAATGTTTTGGTATGAGAACCAATTTCATTTTATAAGGTCTTAGCTCCAAAACCTTTGTGATAGAGGTAGCTCTACTTTTCTCACCAATATAATTTTTCTTTTCTTTTTTTTCCATATAATTTTATTTTCAATTCCAAATTTTCTCCCTCTTCTGCTTTTCCCTAGGCATTAAAAAGGCACAAAGTACAAAACCCAACATTACTTTTCTTAAAAACCACATTGTGAAGTGGACTGTATTTTCCCATAAGAATAAAGTTATAATTGGAGATTATGTTCTAGACAAAAGACACTGCTCAAAAGAAATCATAGCTGAGATCAGCAATAGAGAATAAAAGCAAATAACTTTAAATCTCCTTAGGGGAGCCTCAAAGTCTAGAAAGGCTTACCAATCACATATACATATGAAAGGCCAAGAATATAATTAGTCAGAGAAAAGATAATGACTTTATTCCTTGGTCAAAATTTGTTTTTGTGATCAGTTGGACAACAAACACATTTTAGAATTGAGACATTGGAGGGTCCTGAAATCCAAGTGATACCATAATTTTTTGGAAGAGTTATATCTAAACCTATAATTACTCAGAAAAAGTTTATTTTGTAGGAATAGAAACATCAGTTAGACGGGCTTTCTGATCTTAAGTCAGAGTGAAGTTATGACAGAGAGGCAGGCCTTTATGATCAGGTAATAGATTTTTAAACTCAAGGGCACTAATTAGTTGGAGTAGCTCAGTCAGCTATGTTCCAAAGTTTGGCCTAAAGTAGGAGAATCTTCCTCTGGAAAGGAAACATCTATTGAAACAAAGGCTTGGAGAATCAGATAAATCTCCTTATGGTAGAACACCAGTAAATATTTTTTTTCTAATCCAATGACAGTTTATTTTACTAAGAGTTTTGACTTTCCCAAAGAAGTATAGCAGGAAAGCCTATAGACTAAGCTAAAGAGTAGTAGATACTAATACTAGTATAATAAGCATTTATTTAATACTTTTAAGTTATAGAGCTCTTTAGAAATATTTTCTCATTTAATTCTCACAACTTTGGGAGGTAGGTATTATCATTATTGGAGTTTTACCAATTAGGAAACTGAGACAAACAAATGTGGATTGATTTGTCCAGAATCATATAAATAATAATTATCTGAGGATGGATTTGAAATCACATCTTCCTAACTTAAGGCTAGAATTTTATCAGAAAAAACATCATTTCTGAAGGCAGAAGATCTGTGTTGATCAAACCTCTGCTAGCTTTGATAGCAGATGATTATTATTAAAATTATTATCAAAGATTTGTAATCTTTAAAAAATTGATGTTTCTGTGCTTTGGTTTTAATCTGTGAAATGAGAGGATTAAAATGAATGACCTCTGGGGTCTTTTCCAGCTTTAGATTAATGATATTATGAAGAAAATGTTCTAGCTAATAGACCAATACAACCATACTCATTAGAAACAACCATAGGACAAGCAGAATGACGTCAAACTGTGGCCAAATAAGGGTGTTAAAAAGCAATAGTCAGCAAAGACAACCTGTCACACAAAACCAAAGAGCAACAGACACAATGGGAAGAGGTCAATGACATCACAAGAAGAACACGATAGTCTTGTAGAATCAGAGGTGTGTGTGTTGCTCCTCCACATCTTAGTCAAATTCATTCCATCCAATGTTTTCTCCATTTGACTGCCCTGAGTTTATGCATACTATATGTGTTCACCTCTTCATGTCTGTAAGTCTGTTAATGGACATATGTCCCTTATTCTCATTGATAGTTTGTGTACTTATGGAGAATATGCAATGAGAAACATTTTACTACTACTTTTTAATTGAATTATTCATGCCCCATCAATTACTAGCAAAGGATAGATCTGTCATAGCTAATTTTGGTAATTATTATAGTCAAAATGATTTAATAATTAAAAGTTGTTCTTAAAACAATATTGTTGTTATTGCATACAATATTTTCTTGGTTTTGCTCATTTCACTCTTCATTATTTCATGTAAGTCTATCCATATTTTTCTAAAATCAATGTGCTCATAATTTTGACTATAATATGAAAGAAGATATTATTTGCATCTAGAGAAAGAACTGATAACTAGACATACAAAATTATTTTACATATATATTACATATACATGTTTGGATCTAATAGTAGTCATCTTTAGGGTAAGAGAGGATGGAATAAAACAGTGGGGATAAGGAAGTTAAATAACTATTATATATTTAAAAGCAATAACAAATTGTACACAATAGATTTGTAGTTTCACAGGTATCCATCTTTTTTCTTTATAGAAATGCTTATTTTATTTTATAAATTTATTTTTTTTAAATTAAAGAAGTGGTATTTTAAAAAGAGAAAAATTACAAAGGACTTCTCAGCTGATTGGATCTGGGGTAATACTTATACTTTTATTTCATTCTGCCACCACTTTAATGAAACCATTCTCTTCAAAGACATCTTTCTAATTACCAAATCAAAAGTTCATTCTTCACTTTTTAATTTCCTTGACATCTCTGAGACATTTGACCCACCAACTTTCTCTATTCTCTTTACTCTCTAATGAAGTATCCATGTTACTACAACAACTTGATTTTTTCTCCTATCCCTTGGAACATTCCTTCTCAAAGTCCTTCTCTGGCTCCTCTTTTACTTTTTCCCATTTTCCCCCCTCTCATTTTTTTTCTTCCCAATGTTATCTCCTTGATTTATGCTTTTTTAACCTCATATATGCAGTTATAATAGCCTCCTCACTGGTCACTCTTTTACTTTCAATCCATTCTTCACAATATATCAAGATTAATGCCCTTATGAGAATGATTTGATCATGTCACTCTCAGTTCTCTATATCATTTTTTCCTTAATCTTCCCTCAGGAAGACTTGAGTCTTATTCCATCAGGACCCCTTAGGTGAACATCTAGACAAACTAATTCAAGCTAAAGTGTTAATAAGTGCTAATAGAATCAAGTGTTATCATTGACAGGTAAACTATTTTCATTTTCACAGGGGGTTTTCAGTTCCCTAATTCAAATGACAGGACTTCAAGCACTATGTCAGACCAATATAGAAAAACCAGGCAAACTTTTTGATCTCCTCACAATCACGTTCTGTAGACAGCTGATTACTTTGCTTAATATATACACATATGTGGAGAGATATTCATGTTAATACTAATTAATATTATAATTTGTGAGGTAGTAGGGAGGGTACTGGATTTTTAATAAGAGGACCTGAGGGCAAATATCTGATCTGCCATTTACTGGGCATCTAGGTGGTACAGTTGACTCAACTCCAAACACAGGATAATAATAGCATCTCCCAATTTCCTGAGGCTGAAGATCTAGTGAGATAATATTTTAAAGAACTTAGCATAATGCCTGGCACATAATAGGCACTCAATAAATTCTTATTTTCTTCATCCCTATGTGACTTTCAGCAAAACACTTAAGATTTCTATTTACTCTTACATAAAAGGAAAGCATTAGAATAGATGGCTTTTAAGGTACCTTCCAGCTTTTTATTCCCAAATTATAGTCTTTAATATTCTAGGAATGAATTTCAAACTATCTAATTGATACATTTCTTCTTCATTACCTTTGTCTGAACCCCATGGAAGGATCATAACTCAGTGTTGGAGAATACACAAGGACATACTAGACTAGTGATATGTGCAAGTCACCCAACAACTCATAGAAATAGCCTTGTGCCTTGTTCAGTGCTAGTAGAAAATTATACCTAATTGCACAAAGAACTCTCCCAGAATCCAATTCACCCTCAGACATAGTATTTTCTGCCAGAGCTTTCTGGATATGGAAGTCTCTTGCTAATGAGTTGCTACTGAAGGCTGGATTGAAAGGCAGCTATTTCCTGCAATGGTTGCAAATGTCTCCATCAGTGAGAACAAATCATTCCAATAGCCAGATCCCTACCAGCTCAAAACTTCATTCCTTAGCACAATTCATTTCAAATAATGCTGATGGGACTTCCATGCATAAATCCTGCTTCATATAGTTACTTGTAGTCACTATGTGATCATGAGCAAATCGCTTAATCTCCCAAAAAGCATCCTCATTCCTCTCTATCCAACACACACACACACACACACACACACACACACACACACACACACACACATCCCATAGACTATTTGGAAGTGATGAAGAAGAATTTCTTATTTCAATCCCTTGTCTTTGTTCTGAATAAAAATAAGCATTTATTAAGCATTTACTTTGTGCCAATAGTGTGCTAAATGCTAGGAATGCACATACAAAAGATTCATAGCTAGAAAAATCCAGAGGCAGTGATCAAATCCCCATCTTCCTAACTTCAGGCCAACGGTTCTAGGATCCCCCTGAAAATTCTCAGATATTGTTTTCAGCTATGACAATGAAACCAGGTTTGCAAAATCAAAACAAAATATAAAATTGAAATCTAAATCCAGATAATTCTGGAAGAAATTCCCCTTTCTCTATACTGGCTCAATGAGCAAAATTTACTTCAGTAGATTTGGGATTTCTTTTTTCTCTCTCTTTTTTTCTATACACTTGCTATATTTTTAGTTATTTATCAATTTGTTTTCTCCCTCCTTTATATAGTAAACTTCTAAAGGGCAGAGGTTATATTTATTTTCATGCTTATATTCCCAGTGCCACTCACAGTAGACTGTCCATGGTAGACAATTCAAAGTCTTGACTCGAATTCAGTGAAGCAGCCAATATCTGGATATTTGAAAATAATTAGATGATTCCCTGAACTTTTTGTTTTCTTCTGCATAGGTAGCATCATGACATACATAGGCTCTGAATACCTCTTTATATTCAACCTTCTACAGAGCTATAAAGAGCCATAAAAAGCAGCTGGATCAGATAGATAAAGAATAGTGGACAGTAGACAGACCACTGGCTCTGGAATTGGAAGACTTAGGTGTTCTGATATTTGTACCAGTTACTCTACTCCCAAGGCCTCAGATCCTTCATTTGTAAAATTAGAGATTTGGGGTAGATAGCCTCTGAAGTCTTTCCAGATTTGTAAACTGAGTTCTAGATCTATGATTTTATAATCCTAAAATACTAAGAATTATTATCGAAAGAACTCATTTTAAGAAAACTCTCATTTATCTTTATTTTTACTCTAGCTGGGACTTTAGATTAATATCAATTTTTCTGTTACAACAATTTCAACTTGGTCTTCTCTTTTTTTTATTAAAAGCTTTTTATTTACAAAACATATGAGTGATTTTTCTACATTGACCTTTGCAAAAACTTTTTTTCCCAAGCTTTTCCCCTCCTTCCCCCCACCCCCCGCCCCTAGATGACAGGTAATCTAATACATGCTAAATAGGATAAATTATATGACAAATACAATACATGTATACATATCTATACAGTTATCTTACTGCACAAGAAACATCAGATCTAATAAGAGAAGAAGAAAAAAACAACCTAAGAAGGAAAACAAAATGCATGGAAATATTCACAGAAAGCATTAAAATGCTGTGTTGTGGTCCGTACTCAGTTCCCACAGGCCTCTCTCTAGATGTATATGACTATCTTCATCACTGAACAATAGGAACTGGTTTGAATCACATCATTGTTGAAGAGAACCATGTCCATCAGAATTGATCATCGTATAGTCTTGTTGCTGTGAATAATGTTCTCCTGGTTCTGCTGATTTCACTCAGCATCAGTTCATGCAAGTCTCTCCAGGCGTCTCTGAAATCCTCCTGTTGATTGTTTCTTACCGAACAATAATATTCCATAACATTCATATACCATAATTTATTCAGCCATTCTCCAATTGATGGGCATCCTTTCAATTTCCAGTTTCTTGCCACTACAAAAAGGGCTGCCACAAACATTTTTGCACATGTGGGTCCCTTTCCCTCCTTTAAAATCTCTTTGGGATATAGGCCCAGTAGAAACACTGCTGGGTCATAGAGTAGGCACAGTTTGATAACTTTTTGAGCATAGTTCCAAATTGTTCTCCAGAATGGTTGGATCCGTTCACAGTTCCACCAACAATGTATCAGTGTCCCAGTTTTCCCACATCCCCTCCAACAATTATCATTATCATTTCCTGTCATTTTAGCCAATCTGACAGGTGTGTAGTGGTATCTCAGAGTTGTCTTAATTTGCATTTCTCTGATCAATAGTGA
>JAJPUD010004638.1:70635-84239 GCA_023553655.1 Myrmecobius fasciatus | reverse complement strand
TATCCCAGCAGTTTTTGTCAAATAGTGAGTTTTTATCCCAAAAACTGGGGTCTTTGGGTTTATCGAACACTAGATTACAATTGTCATTGAGTATTTTGTTCTGTGAACCTAACCTATTCCACTGATCCACTACTCTATTTCTTATCCAGTACCAAATGGTTTTGGTGACCACTGCT
This sequence comes from Myrmecobius fasciatus, assembly GCA_023553655.1. Taxonomy (NCBI): domain Eukaryota; kingdom Metazoa; phylum Chordata; class Mammalia; order Dasyuromorphia; family Myrmecobiidae; genus Myrmecobius; species Myrmecobius fasciatus. Next base: position 84,063 of record JAJPUD010004638.1, on the reverse strand, counting down.
TTATAATATAGTTTTAGATCTGGTGCAGCTAGGCCACCCTCATTTGCATTTTTTTTCATTAATTCCCTTGAAATTTTTGACCTTTTGTTTTTCCAGATGAATTTTGTCGTTATTTTTTCTAGTTCAGTTAAATAATCTCTTGGGAGTTTGATTGGTATAACACTAGATAGATAGATTAGTTTAGGTAGTATTGCCATCTTTATTATATTCGCTCGACCTATCCAAGAGCACTTGATGTTTTTCCAATTGTTTAGATCTGACTTTATTAGTGTGGAGAGTGTTTTGTAGTTTTGCTCATATAGATCCTGACTTTCCCTTGGCAGATATATTCCCAAATATTTTATACTATCGATAGTTATTTTGAATGGAATTTCTCTTTGTATCTCTTGCTGTTGCATTTTGTTGGTGATGTATAAAAATGCTGATGATTTATGTGGATTTATTTTGTATCCTGCAACTTTGCTAAAGGTGTGGATTAATTCTAATAGTTTTTTAGTTGACTCTCTAGGGTTCTCTAAGTAGACCATCATATCATCTGCAAAGAGTGATAATTTGGTTTCCTCATGACCTACTCTAATTCCTTTAATCTCTTTTTCTTGTCTTATTGCCAAGGCTAGCATTTCTAATACAATATTGAACAGTAATGGTGATAGTGGACAACCTTGTTTCACCCCTGATCTTATTGGGAATAGTTCCAGTTTATCACCATTACATATGATGCGAGCTGATGGTTTTAAATAGATGCTACCGACTATTTTAAGGAAAAGTCCATTAATTCCTATACTCTCTAATGTTTTTAATAGGAATGGATGTTGAATTTTATCAAATGCTTTTTCTGCATCTATTGAGATTATCATATGGTTTTTGTTAGTTTGGTTATTAATATAGTCAATTATGTTAATAGTTTTCCTAATATTGAACCATCCCTGCATTCCTGGTATAAATCCTACTTGGTCATGGTGTATTATTCTAGGAATGATTTTCTGTAATCTCTTTGCTAATATTTTATTTAAGATTTTTGCATCAATATTCATTAAGGAGATTGGTCTATAATTTTCTTTCTCTGTTTTTGTTTTACCTGGTTTAGGTATCAGTACCATGTCTGTATCATAAAAAGAGTTTGGTAGGAGTCCTTCATTTCCTATTTTTTTGAATAGTTTATATAATATTGGAGTTAACTGTTCTTTAAATGTTTGGTAGAATTCACATGTAAATCCATCTGGTCCTGGGGATTTTTTCTTAGGGAGTTGATTAATGACTTGTTCTATTTCTTTTTCTGAAATGGGACTATTTAAGTAATTTATTTCCTCTTCTGTTAATCTGGGCAATCTATATTTTTGTAGATATTCCTCCATTTCACTTAGGTTATCAAATTTATTGGCATACAGTTGGGCAAAGTAACTCCTGATTATTGCTCTAATTTCCTCTTCATTGGTGGAAAGTTCTCCCTTTTCATTTTTGAGACTAACAATTTGATTTTCCTCTTTCCTTTTTCTAATTAAATTAACTAGAGGTTTATCTATTTTGTTGGTTTTTTCATAAAACCAACTTTTAGTTTTATTTATTAATTCAATAGTTTTTTTACTTTCAATTTTACTAATCTCTCCTTTTATTTTTAGGATTTCAAGTTTGGTATTTGATTGGGGGTTTTTAATTTGTTCTTTCTCTAGCTTTTTTAGTTGCAAGCCCAATTCATTGATGTTCTCTTTTTCTATTTTATGCAAATAAGCATCTAGAGATATAAAATTTCCCCTTATTACCGCTTTGGCTGTATCCCACAAATTTTGGTATGTGGTCTCATTATTGTCATTCTCTTGAATGAAATTAGTAATTGTGTCTGTAATTTGCTGTTTCACCCATTCATTCTTTAGGATAAAATTATTTAGTTTCCAATTGGTTTTTGGTCTATTTTCTCCTGGCCTTATATTGCATGTAATTTTTATTCCGTCATGATCTGAAAAAAATGCATTTATTATTTCTGCCTTCCTGCATTTGATTTTGAGGTTTTTGTGTCCTAACACATGGTCAATTTTTGTATAAGTTCCATGGACTGCTGAGAAAAAAGTAAACTCCTTTCTGTCTCCATTTAATTTCCTCCAAAGATCTATCATACCTAACTTTTCTAACATTTTGTTTACCTCCTTAACTTCTTTCTTATTTATTTTGTGGTTTGATTTATCAAGTTCTGAGAAAGGGAGGTTGAGATCCCCCACTATTATAGTTTTGCTGTCTACTTCTTCTTGCATCTGTCTGAACTTTTCCTCTAGGAATTTCCATGCTATACCACTTGGTGCATATATGTTTAGTATTGATATTGCTTCATCATCTATGGTACCCTTTAGGAAGATATAATTTCCTTCTTTGTCTCTTTTAATTAAGTCTATCTTTGCTTTTACTTGGTCTGAGATCAGGATTGCTACCCCTGCTTTTTTTTTGTTCACCTGAAGCATAATAGATTCTGCTCCAGCCTTTTACCTTCACCCTGTATGTATCTCTATGTTTTAGATGTGTTTCTTGTATACAACATATTGTTGGATTCTGGTTTTTAATCCACTCTGCTATCTGCTTCTGCTTTAAGGGAGAGTTCATTCCATTCACATTCACAGTTAAAATAACTAATTCTGTATTTCCTGTCATCTTATTTACCCTAGCTTATGCTTTTCTCTTTCTTATCCCCTTTCCCTCCTCCCTACTATTTTGCTTTTGAAAACCACTTCCCTCAAACAATCCTTCCCCTTTAGAGCCCCACCCACCCCCTTTTTCCCCCCTTTCCCTCCAGTTTCCTTATAAGTACGTCTATTATTCCCTCTGAGCCAAATCTGATGAGATGGAGATTAACCCAATTCTCATTCCCCTCCCTTTTCTCCCCTCAATCATTATAGGTTTTCTTTGCCTCTACATGTGATGTAATTTCCCTTATTTTACCTCCTTTTCCTCTTCTTCCAGTGTTATCCCTTTTCTACCTCTAATTTCTTTTTCAGTTTATCATATCATAAGATTCATAAAATCACAATAAACATATCATAATAATCATAAAATCACAGTAATCATATGATAATAATCATAAAATCACAGTAAACATATCATAATCATAATGTAATAATCAATTCATAAAATCAACCCTCATTCTATAAGTATCTATAACATAAATATAGTTCTCAAGAGTTATTTTTTCTTGTTACCTTTTTATGTTTCTCTTGTGTTCTGTGTTTGTATATCAAATTTTTTGTTCAGTTCTGGTCTTTTCAGTAGAAATAGGTGAAATTCTCCTATATCATTGAAAGACCATCTTCTTCCCTGGAATAGAATCAGTGATTTCTAAGTAATTTCTAAAAATTACTGTTAAGAAAATCAGATCTGGAGAGTCTTCAAAAAGGAAATGCAAAAGGAAAAAAAATAGGACAAAACCAAAAAGTTTGAACAAGTTTTATAGGCAAAATATTGGTCAAATATTTTTATCATGCAACTAGGAAAAGAGAACATTATGGTCTCTTTGAAATATGACTGTCTCCAGGAATCAACAAGGAAATGAAACAAAACAAGTTCAAAATGTGAATATTTCTTTTTAAAAAATCAACAATGAGAAGGAATATTCTGGGGAAACATAGATGGAGGAGAAATGAACTTATTATCTCTAATAATCTAGGCTATCATATGAAAATTGTTGAAATATAGATATGATGATAGGGATATGGGGAATCTAATGAACTTCATTCATTATATCTGAACTAGGAAGGTTAAGAGGTAAAAATTATAATGACAGATATAATATAGGGCAAATAGGAAATGGGGCTGGGTTGGGGCAAATGAGGAGAAAGACTTTAGAAGGATGGTAAAGACAAAATAGAGATCATTATAATCAAAACCAAACACAACTATTCCTGGCTGACTATAAAAAGGAAAGGTTAAAACAGAAAGTGAAAAATCCAATTGTGATCAGAACTGAAAAAAAAGGAAAAAGAAAGACTTAAGATTGAAATAGCACACCTAATATAAACTACAAATTTGATGCTTATTTCCTTCCATTTTTTCATTCCTTTTATTTCTTAAAATGGGTTGGGAAGGAAATAAGAGGCAAAAGAGGAAATGTTATAACAGGATTTATGGAAAGAAAAATGAAGGAGGTTTTTTTTTTTCAAAAAGGAAAAGAAAACTTGATAATCATAACCATCCACATGAATGGGTTAAACTCAACCATAAAATGGAAGAGGATTGCAGCTTGGGTCAGGAGGGGAAATTATAAAAAATACACTTAAAACTAAAAAATTTTATGAAGCTAAAATAAAAGTTTTGATCAAAATATATTATGCCTCTGATAAATCCAAAAATAATTAAAAGTAGTCATCATTATTTCAAAAAGATACACAGGAAAAATATACATGAACAAATACAAATATGTGTGTGCATATATGTGATTAAGCTAGATAAACAGGGATATTATATTAAGCCTTTTAAAATCCATAGACAAAGAAACTATATATTTTACATAAAAGCACAAATGTCATAGATCTATATATTTAAAGAAAAATCTGACAAATACAAAAACATAGGTAGTAAAATGAAAGTTATTTGAAACTTTAACACATTTCTCAAATGTGGAATATTATAGCTGAAAGGTTTGGGTTTTTTTTCAGTCATGGGACAGCACTTTTGGGGGGGATTCAGAAATCACTTAGTCTAGGCCCTTTATTTGGACATAAGAAGTTGGGGGCTAGAAAGGTCAAGTGACTTGTCTAAAGTCACACAAAAAGTAAACATAATGCAGAACTTGAATTTAAACTCAGGTCCTTTGACTGTATGTCTGCTTTTCCCACTACACTATGCTGTGCCTCCTAAATAAAAGATATGAACAAAACATTAAAATATGTTCAATATATGTACATATATATTTTTTCTTTAAAATATCCTGGAGATGTGAGTGGATTTGGGCACCCCAAATCAGCAAAGTCTAGTGGAGATTTTATGTGGTTCCTAGTGAAATTGAGCAGGAGCAGTCATTGAAGTTAAGGAATGAGGACTCTTGACTTGATTCACCCTGGAGAGGTAAGATTCCTAGAGAATTGGGGGTAGGTTGATATTCAGACCCTTCACCTGACCATTGCTACTGGTTTCACTGGTGATTCAGGGGCCTTGGGCTTCTTCATTTAGAAGATAATGGAAGTTACTGAGGTCCTTACAAGGAATTGGGGGGAGGGGAAGAGAAGAGGGAATAAGTATTGGGAAATGACAACAATGTAAAGAAAGCATCAATAAAACATTTACAATGTAGAAAATGAAATTGAATAACTTCTCACACATAGATCCTTGCTCAAATATTTCAATAATATCTTTGTTTTTTACTTGCAATATCACCATTAAATGGTCCATTACTATTAACTTAATCTATAATTATTAAAATAATCCAAGCTAAGTGGAGAAGAGGATGCTGGGGGCTGCCTATGAGTGCACAGTTTGAATTGGTTTTCCAGGAATTTCCCCTTTAAATAAGGTCCACACTCCTCATATATTTGCCATAGAATTTTCCATTTCTCTGTCTGCCTGTGCCTTCAGTGATTTCTCAAGTCCTCCTGGGTACAGCAGCTTCATATACAGTACATTTAAAATATCAATCTCATCTGCCCATAGAGCCATTGATTTATCAGCTCCATCTCTGTGTCAGTCTATTGAACGACTTCAGAAATCTGCCGAATATGTCTCTCCTCCCCAGTACTTCTATCAGCCCTCTAGTCTGAGTGTCAGCTCAGCTATTGATCTGAGTGAAGTGCTGGTCTTCCAGTCTGCTAGCTTCCCTCCTCACTTCATATTAGAAACTTATTCTTAATTGGCAATGTGACTTTAATGTCAGCCAGAGAGTCTTTGCAAGCTGCATTCTTCTTAACAGCTCTACTGCAACTAAAATCTATGGAGTGGAAAGAAGAGAGCCAAGGAATGGGAAATAAGCTCTCCACAAGGACTTTAGCACCATCCTATTCATTGGGAGCTTTCTATTCTTTGGCACCCAAAACCCAGTCTTCTCCCTTCAGTCTTCCTTGAAATGGCTTCTCTCCCTTTGAAATTCCAGACTTTTAAAATCTCTTACTGACTGGGGACAATTGCATAAAGGGTTTGCCTGCCTAAAGGAGAGCAGACTCCTCTTTATTGATTGTATTTTTCCTGAAGTTACCATGTAGTGAATTTGGTGATCTGAGCACCTTCTCAGGTCTGTGTATTCCCCAGCACTCTACAATAGCTGGTCATGGCCAGCATTCCAATAGGTAAGTGAGACTGAGAGAAATGATGTGGGGATGACTGAATGGCACAGTGGAAAATGCATAGGTCCTGGAGTCAGGAGGACCTGAGTTTAAATCCAGCATCAGACACTTAACACTTACTGTGTGACCCTGGGCAAGCCACTTAACCCCAATTGCCTTGCCAAAACAAAAGAAAGAAAAAGATAAAAGAAATGATGTTACTGTCTGCCAGAGATCCACGTGTCATAAAGAGATTGTGGAATTCCAAGTCAGGAAAACCTGTTCCATTCAAATTCCAACTCTGAAAGGGACTTGTTGTATGACTGTGTGTAAGTCAGTAAACTTTTCTGAGCCTCAATCTCATCTGTAAAACAGGGATAGTAATATCTGCATGACTAATAGTGGGTATTTTTTTCTGTCAAGTAAAATAATGTACATAAAGAACTTTGCAAACTTGAAAATGCCATATAAATTTCAGTTTTTATTAACAGTGTAGGCAAGTCCTAACTTCTATGACCTCAGGAACTCTCTAAGATTAAGCTTTGTACCCGCTACAATCTACATCAGTGGAAAGGAGTTCCATTTTGTGGAGGTTTCCAGCCCCAATAAGACCTTAAAGAATTTACCATCTACAATCAAACTATTTACAGCCAAAAAATCAGATATATTACATACCATTCTGTCTCTCTGTGTCTGTCTCTCTCACAATGTGTATGTATTGCTCTGTCTCTCTCTAATGACACACAAATACATATATTTGCATTTATGTATATATGCATGTACATTTACATGTATATATTAATAAATGTGTACATGCATGTGTTTGTACATGCACATGTTTATATGAGACTATCTATGTACATGCAAATATATGTGCAGTCTGATTCTTTGGACAATTAGAGAACCAAAATGACCATCAAATGTTAGAGATGGAAAGGGGCCACAAAGATTAGGTATTCCAACATTCTCATTTTATAGATAAAGTAACAAACACTGAAAATTTGAGTGAATTTATCAAAATTTACACAGCTCCTAAAGGATAGGGCCAGGACTCAAATCCAAAACTTTAGAATCTAAATTCAATGCTTTTCTCTTAACCACATTTTCAGAAATTCATTTAACACATGTTTCTTCTTCATCCATGTTCATCTATCACATTATTTTCTAATAACAGTGAGAAACAATAAAAATACTTAAGAACTAGGACTTTTTCTACAAAGATTCCATTTGAGAGTAGCTCCTACCACCTTTTATCAAATATATAAATATGAACCTGAGTTATAGCATGAAAATATGAGAGTTGAAAGAGTATGAAAGATTTTTCTAAGAGATACAAATAGTTTAATGTTCTCTAGGTTGTTTTATGGTACAAATTGTCAGTTCATATTTTTAAATGGTGTCTTTTATTTTAGAAAGTAAAGGTTTATCCAGATTGTATTTTCTCAGCCTCATATTTTATATTTTCATTCACTGGAGAAAAAAGTTCAGGTATATGATCTGTTTCATACTTATTCCATGAGTTCATTTACATATCATTACAGTTTAGTCTATATTTCAGGGATATCATTTTTTCATTCATTCATTCACATACATCCTGGCGTTATTTAAGGAAACAGAAATTGATGGAATACAGAATCATAGGTTGAAAAGTACCCCAGAGGAAATCAACCCATATCTTATCTTTCTACAACATCCCCTACAAGAAATCTTCTGTTTACAGACCTCTAAGTGGGAACCCACTTCTTCCCTAGGCAGCCCATTCCACCCTTGGAAGATTCTGATAGTTATGAAATTATTTCCTAAAGTCAAATCAAATTCTTCCTCTGGAACTTCTATTCTACTTATCATACCTAATTTTGCTTTTTAGAGACAAGCAGAGTAACAATTAAATCACTTCCCAATAACAGCTATTCAAATATTTGAAAAACAGGTAGCTTCTCTCACTAAGCCTTTTCTTCTCCAAATAAAAAATTCCTATCTCCTTCAAATGTCCTTCTATGGCTTGATTTGAAGACCACTATATTGGTCACTCTCCTCTGGAAACTATAGATTATCAATATCCTCCCTAGAATAAGGTGCCCAGAACTAAATATGATACTTTAAATATGGTATGATGAAAGCAAAAGACAGAGATTCTTCTCTACAGAAGCATTTCCCTTATTCTGAATATTAGGCTTCTCTTAAAGAAGCCTGTGGTCATAGTCACTTTGTGACTATTCCATTCACAAGACTTTCTTTCAGTCTGAAGCATATTGACAAATGTTTAATAACCACCTGGGAGGAGGTGGGGGAAAAAGATGAGATTTTGTTAGGCAACATGCTTTTTAGGTTTTGCATGCATTATTTTCTCCATCACTTTCTTAAATGTAGACAATCAACAAAGCAGTAAATCAAATTCTGATTTATAACAGTTGCCAATTTCAAAGGGATAAATGATCATAATGAAATTTTGAGTCATCTCTTTCTTGAGCCAGTTCAAGCCAGTTACAGTATAGCCCTGCTTTCAGTACACTAAACTACTCAGATTTTTTTTTCAAATGCTCTGATATCTAGCCATGTCTTCCCTATCCTCCCTTTGTGAAGTTGATTTATTTAATCCAAGAATAAATCTGCATTTGCATTATAATGCCAGGAACTCACTGTTCCCATCTCTGTCAAAATAATTGTTCAGGTTGAAGTACAGTCTCTTCTATCTATCCAATAATTATTAAGCATTTGCTACATGTAGAGCCCTGTGGTGGCAACAAAAATTCTGAAGTAATATTCATCTAGAAAATATTTATTAAATGCCTACTGTATGCAGAACTCTTCCCTAGCATTTAATGGAGATACAAAGTTAACATGACAGATCTCTGCCCTCATGAAGCTCATAATCAAGGATTGGGCAGGAAGAGAAAGAAAGCAAAAACACAAATAATTATAGGATAAAGCAATGTATGGCAAATGTCATAAGAGATATACAGATGAACTGCTATGAGAATTAAGAAAAGGAAGAATTTATCTCTAATAATATGGTTCAGGCAGAGTTCTTGGAGGAACTGAAATCTGAATTATTGAACAGAAGGAGGAGGTCATTTCAGGTACAGAAAATAGCAAAGATATAAAGATCAGAAATTTCAGGTCCTATTTCAAGAAATGGCAAGCAATTTATATTGTGTGTTCTTTCTCATTTTTTCCTATTTGATCTGATTTTTCTTGTGCAGCATGATAATTATGGAAATATGTATAGAAAAATTGCACATGTTTAACATATATTGGATTGCTTGCCATTTAGGAAAGGGGGTGGGGAGAAGGGAGAGAAAAAAAATTTAGAACACAAGGTTTTTCAAGGGTGAATGTTGAAAATTATGCATATGTTTTGAAAATAAAAAGCTTTAAAAAAGAGAGAGAGAGAGTGAAAAGAAAAGAAATAGAAAGCATTGACCTTTTTAAGAGGATTATAGAAGAGCAAGTTGAAATCTAGGGAGGTGCCAGACTGGGGAAACCCTTCATTAGGCTAAGTTGCCTACCTCTCATCTAAAGGCAGTAGGGAACCACTGAACATTTTCATCAGGTCATGTCATCCAAATTGATGTTTGATCCTGAAGGAAATAAAAGGTCTTTTAAATCAGCCCCTCACATGTGAGTTAGGGATAAAGAGGAGAGGGGCTTTGATTATAGCAATTGATGTTAGAGCACAATCCTGCCCTTATACAGTCTCTTGAGTTAAAATCATTTTCAATAAATCAAATTCTAGAGAGCTTCTAGAGAAATCCAAGCCCCAGGTTCTAGATAGCTCTTTAGTGACTTGGGGAGGTTCATTATTGTTCAGCAGGGAGCTCACCCCAAGCTTCCATATGGTTGTTTAACCTAGACCCACATAAGAAATATCTGCACATGCTTCAAGGACTGGTCCCCATTGGCCAATTTTGCCTCACTAAGGAGTGGTCAGTGACTCCAGAGTACATTTGGAGGCATATTTTGCAGAAATGAATGATAAAAGGAGATTTTGGATTTCAAAGGCCCCAGGTCCCAAAGCTCAATATGATTCACTCAACAAGCATGTATTAAACATCTAGTATATGCAAGGTAGGGCCAACTAAATGGTACAGTGTGGATAGAGTTCTGTAGTCAGGAAGACCTGAGTTCAAATGTGACCTCAGACACTTAATAGCTATGTGATTCTAGGCAAGTCACTCACCCTGTTTGCCTCAGTTTCCTCATCTATAAAATAAGCTGGAAAAGAAAAACACTTTAGTATTTTTGCCAATAAAACCCAAATGAGGTTGGACACAACTGAAAAAACTGAGAAAGAAAATGTGCAAGGCATTGTGCTGAATTCTAAAAATACACCAAAAGTCCCTGTCCTCATGGAGTTTATATTCCCCTGAAAAAAATTGTAGCATGCAAAAAAGGTAACTTTAGGATGAAGAGAACACTAACTGGGGTAATAATAGTTTAACATGTATACAGTACTTTATGGCTTGACTTGCAGCTGAAACCTTCTATGCATATTATCTCTCCCATTAGAATGTGAGCTTCTTAAAAGCAGTGACTGACATTTTTCTATTTGTATCCCCAATGCTTACCACATAGTAAGTTCTTAATAAGTGCATTATTGTTCATTCATTTATCAAAAAAATGAGAGAAAACTCTGTTGCTGGCTATTTATTAAATGAAGAGGAGAGACAGCAATGTTGTTATGGAAATAGAATCCACTATTTAACTAATTAAATATGGGAAGTATAAAATAAAGAAAAGTCAAGAATGAACTGGTTGTTCTGAACTGAACTGAAAAGTTACAAATATGAGTGATTGGGAAGCAGAGCTTTAACAATAGTAGAAGCAACCAAAAGGAAGGCAGGGTTTAAGGAGAAAGCTCCTAAACTCCACATTGTACATGTTGAGCTTGATATTCCAGGTGGACATATTCAGCAGATAATTGGGGTGGAATTCTTGACTTCAGAAGAGAAATGTGTTAGATATTTATGTATATACATCATCTATAGTGTTTAAAACTGAATATATGGGAATGTTATTAAATCACCAAGGGTATAAAAAGAGAGAGAAGGAGAAACTGAGTCTGGGGTATAGGGGGTGACAGATCAATGATGATCCAGCCAAGGAGACTGAGAAGAAAGTCTGACAGGTAGGAAAAAAGAAGAATACAGGGGAGAATGGTGTCATGAAGGCCAAGTGGTAATATTCAAGAGAAAGAAGTGGTTAACAACATCACAAACTTCAGAGACACAAAGGTAAATTAAGGCTGAAGAAACATCCATTGGACTTAGGAGCTCTGTAAATATGGAGAAAGTGGGTTCTCAGAGCCGAGCTGAGGGATAAGAATCAATGTTGTGCTGTGAAGTGAGTGAGAAGCAGAGAGGAGCAAATTTTTAGAGAAAGCAAGTTTCTAAAGCATGAGAGAAGATTTCAATGTGCATTAAACACAGCTAAAATCATAGTTTGTAAATTCAGAGCTAGAAAGTACTTCAAAGGTCATCCAACCTAACCCACCTATTTTACAAGTAAGGAAACTGAGGAACAGAGGCAGGGCAATTAGCAGAACAATTAGAATTTCAACCCAAGCTATCTGACTATAGTCAGTGCTTATTTTACAAGACTCAGCTTTTAAACTTTTCTGAACTTTGCATTTCTGCAAGAAAGGAAGCAGGAAGTGGTTAAATAAGGTAAGGAATTAAAATCAAAGGGGAGAAAAAATATCCAAAGCAGCTGTGTTTTAGAAAGCATAAGCTAGGAAACCCACCCCAAAAGAAGGGAGGGAGACAGCAAAAGAGGGAGAGAAAAAAGGTCACAGTAATGGATTTATTTTTTAAAAGTATTCCTCTAAGGAAGAGTAATATAACTTCATTGATCAAAAAATTACCTAGAATTTTTCCTTTTGGTCTGTTTCTTCTTTCACAATATGACTAATAGAAAAATATGTTTTACATGATTGAACATTTATAACCTATATCAAATTGCTTACCATTTTAGGAAGACAGGAGGGAGGAAGGAAGGGAGAAAAATTTGAAACTCAAATTTTTTTAACAAATGCTAAAAATTGTCTTTACATGTAATTGGAAAAAGATAAAATGCTATTTAAAAAAAAAAGACAGAAACAACAAAAATTACTAAAGAAGTCCCAAGTTCTCATTTACAGTTTTGCTGCTAACTTCTTTTCTATGACTTAGAAGAATATAAGAGAGGACATCTAGGCTCCTTGATTAATTGAACCTACAAAATCAGTTTCTAGCTAGAGCATGAAGACTTAGTTTCCCAAAAGCCTCAGTTTCCCAAATAAGAAGCATGTTCCAGAATAGCTGTCAAAATCCATTGTGTTTCAACCCTTTCAGTATTTCAACACATAGGCAATACAGAATATAAGAGCCAATGGGAATTTTAGAACATAGAAGATAAAAACAAAGCATAAACCGGAACATTCTTTTATTAGAACATAAAAGGTCAGAGCTAGGAAGGACTTTAGAATAAGAAGACAGATTAGAACTGAATGGAACCCTAGAGACTTTGTACTTTACTTCCTCATATTACAAAGAAAAATAGTGAGATAGCATAATATACAGGGAAAACATATTGGCCCAGAGCATTGGGTCTGAGTCTCAGCTTTGTCAGTAGCTAGCTGTGTGACCTTGGACAAGACCCCTTCCCTGGGATCTGTTTCTTCACTTTGAAAATGAGAAAACAATTGGTTCTATATTATCCTATTCCACCAAATTTGGTCTCTGATGCTATACCCATGACATTTGCCAGCACATTTATTTTTCCCTTCATTCATGCATTTATTCACTTATTTACTCCCTCAACAATTATTTATTGAGTTCAAGACCAGGGCCTCTCTGTGATTCTGCAGAAATGTGCCAAAAATAGCTTCAAACTTTCAATGAGTTCAAATACAGCTGGTTTGGCCCAGCCCAAATAATTGAGTTCATTTGATCAGCAAAAGGTGGGTCCACCCAGTGGTTTAAAAAAAAAAAGCCAAAATGTGTGTGTGTGTGTGTGTGTGTGTGTGTGTGTGTGTTCTGTGTATGAGAGACAGACTGACAGAGACACAGACAAAGAGACAGACAGGGGCAGAGAAAGACAGACAGAGAGAGAGAGGCAGGCAGAAAGACAGAGACAGGTAGAGAAAGAGACACAGAGAGGCACACACACAGAGAGAGAGAGAGAGAGAGAGAGAGAGAGAGAGAGAGAGAGAGAGAGA
>JAJPUD010004638.1:47441-70625 GCA_023553655.1 Myrmecobius fasciatus | reverse complement strand
AGAGAGAGAGAGAGAGAGAGAGAGAGAGAGAGAGAGAGAGAGAGAGAAAATGGAGAGACCTTTAGATTAGGAGATTACTTAAACATAATTTTAGCAGTAGAGAAAGGAAGGAGAAAAGTTTGGAAATCTTTTTTTGAAAAGCACAAATCCTTCAAGATAAAATAATGACCCTGTGCTTCTGTGATTTATGGGAAAGCACTTTGTAAAATCTACATACTTCATACCTTTCTGTGTATCACATATAGAAACCTTCCTTCAGCAAATATACTGCAACTTACAATAGCCAACCCTCAGCTGAGCAGCCAGTTGAATCTGCTGATTATGGCTCATCTTAAACTGGATACTAGATGTCAATTTCTTATCCAGCCAATGCCAAAAACTAGAATTAATGAACTTGTCAGCTCACACTAGGTGAATTTTATCCGAGATGAAAGAGAACCTTTTACAAAACAGGTTGGCAGTTCATTGGAGCAGAAAAGTTGAGAGATTCAGGAGAGAAAGGGCATGGGTGAGGGCCAGGAAGCCCACTCCATCCCCAAGGGAATAGCAGCACTAACACTGGAAAGTCTCTATTCATGTCTGCAGAGGTTGCCTTGTGTCTTTTAATGTTTTCTTTCAGACCAGAATGTCATCAAAAGCATTTTACCATCTCTAACCCACTCCTTGAGTAGGAGCTGGGGCAGGGAGGAGGCCAGACACATTTCTGCTTTACACACACCACCCACCACCTACTCAGCACTGATTCCCCACCCTTCCTGTACTCAGCTACCCCTTAATGTGGGTCTGGCATTAGATTTAAGTGGGAGTCAGCATTTGGGTACCAAGGTGGACTCTATATTTGAAAAAATAAAGGTATCTCACTCAAAAAGGGTTGGGGTTTTTTTTTTTCTGTTTCACTGAAGTGTTTCTAGAGATAAAGATTAAATTATCTGTGCTGATTTCTTAACCTTGCTTTTGCAAGAGAACTAGTCAATCTGCCACTTTGCTCACTACCCTCATGATGACCCATCATAAGACCCAAAGAAGAGGCCACAAGCCATCAGTCAGTCAAAAAGCATTCATTAAGTGCCTATTATGTGCTCACCACCATCTGGTCCTTATAGTAGTTACCCAAGGGACAATGTTAGTCTTGGCTCTTGAACTTACCCCTCACAGGTCCCAGCCCCATTGCAAGTTTTCCCACATGTCTATTTAATGGCTAATAATAGTTAACATTTACATGGCATTTACAATGTGCCAGGCACTGTACTAATCCTTTTATAATTATTATTTCATTTGATCCTCATAACACTCTGGGAGGTAGGTGCTATTATTATCCCCATTTTACAAATGGCAGAACTGAGACAAACAGAGATTAAGTGAATTAATTGTCCAGGATCATATAGCTGATACCAGATTTGAACTTGGATTTCCTTGATTCTAGGCTCAGTGCTTATTCACTGTATTACCTTACTTCTCTTTAACCATTCTTTAAAATCCAACTCAAATGCATACCTTCATTAGGTCTTCCTTATTGGTAACTACTTCCTCCATGGACTTCCTGCAATACTTTCCATCTTTTTAATTAACTGATCAAACAGTACTTCAATATTGTCATTTTCTGTGATGGTCTTATCCCTTACTAGACTGCTCCATGAGGGAAGGGACAATGTTTTATCTAAACTTTGTATCTCACCATCTACATCTAGTGCTTTATACATGCAAGATGCTTGATAAATGTTTATGTGACAAATAGGTGGTTAAGTAGAATACTAGGATAGAGTTCCAGGACTCAGAAAGACACCTTCTTGAGTTCAAATCTCACCTCAATCTCTTACTAACTGGGTGATTCCAGGCACTAGGCCCTATTTGCCTTCATTTCCTCATCTCTAAAATTAGCTCATCTGTAAAACTACTCCAAGAAAACCCCAAAAGACTCATAAAGAGTCATATATGACTGAAAAAACTGAGCAATAAAAGTTAAAATTTAAATCAATTAATATTTTAAATTGGTATATTTTCCTATCTCTAAATTCTTCAACCTAAAATATATAATTCAGATGAGTCCTCTCCATTGGCAAATGTACCCTGTTAACTGGCCCTCCAAAAAACACACCTTCAATTATCAATTTTGGAACTCCCACACTGAGATTAAACTCATACCACCTCTAACTATCCACCAGAGTCATCTTATTATCTGTTTTACACCACTCAGGTATCTCATTGTCTCCTTCCACCTCTTGTTCTGTGTATGGTAATCTTAATACTAATCATTGCTTTCTGGCAAAGCCCATATCAATCAACTGCCCTATGAATAAATTCACTACTCCTGTAAATCCTTAAGACTAAAACTCCTTTCTCTGTTATCACTTCACTATTTGTTATCCTCGCCCAAAAAGAATATAAGTTCACTGAGGGCAGAGATTGTCTTGCTATTGTTTCTGTATCTCTAATACTTATGAGAGTACCTGACACATATTAAATGCTAAGTAAATTCTTCTTTCTTTCATTCATTCATAATGGCTGGCATTTACAGAGTACTTTAAGACTTGCAAAACATTTATACACATTAGTTGTTTTGATCCTCACAATGACCCAGTGAATTAAGTTAAATGACTTGTCCATGATCACATACCTCCTAAGTGCTGCTAAAAAAACTGGTTATAAGGGACTACCTTTAATCCCAAAATCTTTTCAAAGACGTTTTCTAAAGCATGAAGTTAAATATATAACACTAATAACTATGCTAAATCTCTAGGAACTTACAAGGGACTCAAGAGACTGATGAGTTCTTAGGCAGTTCCATGGGCCTGGAGAAAACTCTTCCTATCCCTAGCCTTACCCCAAACTCTATTAGATGAACATCTAATGCTACTCCTACCCTTCAATTAAGGGTCCCCATTCCACATAAAGGTGAAAGGCAAACATTTCCACATCCTTACCCAGCCAAATCTCTGCATTGATGAAGTCTCCCTATAATTAGTCATCTGTATTATTAATCTTTTACCAATACTATAAAACAACAGAGCTGAATGGCAATGATGTGCCAGCATTCCTGCTAAGCCCTCACAGCCCTCATTAATAAATTTAATAGAGGCACTGGGATATCTCAGGAGTGTAGTAGGTTATAGGCTAAGACTTTCCTTGGGGTATAATTTTATGTCCTTGCTTCACACAGAAGTAATGTATTTATTCCAGGGTAATTTTTTTTGAAGTCAGTTAGTTGCACTCTTTTGGTGATATCGCAAATTGACAAATTCCAGGCTGCTGGGGCTTGTCATTTGAAAGAAGAAAAATTAAAGCTGTAAGTAATCAATCTGTATTGTGTGAAGATTAACATGCCTGCCCCTCAGGTTAACCAGGCTTAAATGCAAATTGAATTGAAATGTTCAGAGGGAGCTCCTAATCATGCATGCTGGGATTATGAATACGCTGTTTATCACTCTTGGAATTGCCAAACAAAATGCAATCAGATGAGACAGAGGTCACAAAACCTGAAAGGAACCATTATCCTGCCAGCTGACAGGTTGTCTGTTTGGTAGAGTCAGGCCTGAATGACCAAGAAACCTGAAAACAAAAGTGTCTTCTTCATAACATTCTTCTGTAAGTTCCAGTGGTGGCTCCATAAAAGAATTAGAAGACAAGAGTTTGACCAGGGCTTATTTTAGTCTAGTTAACCATTTTCCTTGTTGAATGTAGGAAATATGATGCATTTCCTAATTTTCTACTTTTGGTTTGCTGTGTGTGTTTTTTCCCCAAATAGATTATTTTTAATGTCTCTACAATATGAAATTCAAGAAAGCAGCACTGTTTGCCAAGAAGAAAAATACCTGTAAGAAAAAATTATGCACCTGAAAGAAGACATAAAATAGAGTTCCTGAGGGAGGGTGAAAAGTAGGAGAAACTAAACTAATATTATTGTTGGAGTGCACTACAGACCACCCAGACAAATAGAAATTATGGATGAGTTCCTTCTATTGATCATAAAAACAAAATAGAAACAAGATATTAATGACTTGGAATTTAATTCTTAGATCATTTGAGCTAGGAAGGATCTTAAAATCATGTAGTGCAATGGCCTTATCTTCAAATGCAAAAACTGAGGTTCAGGCAAGTCAAAGTAATTTGCCCATGTTCACAGAGCAGGTCAGTTTCAGAGCTAGGACTATCCCAATTCAACAGTGCCTAGGACACATATGGTAATAGTCAATTCAATTCAACCAACACGTTGCTTACCAGAATTCAAGACTCCAGATAGTAGAGATATAAAAATGAAAAACCATCTAGTCCTTGTGTTGAAGAAGTTTATATCTCCAGTGATCTTAATGGCTTGCTATCTTCTATATAGTGAATCATCTTCAGACAAATCTATTGAGAGAGAAATTTAAATCTAAGATAAGTGAGTATAAAGCAGGATGATATAGTAAAAAGAGAGCTAAATTTGAAGTTACAGGAACTGAATTCAAATCCTGTATCTAATATTTATTGTCTGACTTTGCACAAATCTCTTTACATCTCCACGGGGTATTATTTTCCTCTTCTGAAAAAGAGGATGTCAAAGTTAAGTGAAAACAAAGTAAATGCCCATCCCTTAGGAATGGCTAAACAAATTGTGGTATATGGACATGATGGAATATGACTTCTCCATAGAAAATGATGAATAACCTGTGTATACTCTTTGATCCAGTAGTGTTTCTACTGGGCTTGCATCCCAAAGAGATCATAAATGCAGGAAAGGGATCCATATACACAAAAATGTTTGTGGCAACCCTTTTTATAGTGGCAAGAAATTGGAAACTGAATGGATGCCCATCAGTTGGAGAATGGCTGAATAAGTGATGGTATATGAATGTTATGAAATATCATTGTTCTATAAGAAATAATCAGCAGAATGATTTCAGAGAGGTGTGGAGAGACTTACATGAATTGATGCTGAGTGAAATAAGCAGAATCAGGAGATCATTACACACAGCAATAACAAGATTATACAATGATCAATTCTGATGGCCGTGTCTCTCTTCAACAATGAGATGATTCAAGCCAGTTCCAATAATCTTGTGATAAAGAGAGTTATCTACACCCAGAGAGAGGACTGTGGGAACCGTGTGTATCACAACATTGCATTTCATTTTTTTTGTTGTTGTTTGCTTGCATTTTGTTTTATTTCTCATTTTTTCCTTTTTGAACTGATTTTTCTTGTGTAACGGGATATTTATGGAAATACATGTAGAAGAATTGCACATGTTTAATATATATTGGATTACTTGCCATCTAGGGCAGGGAGTGGAGGAAAGGGAGGGAAAAAATTGGAATGCAAAGGTTTTACCAGGATGAATGTTGAAAATTATCCATCATATATTTTGAAAATAAAAAGCTTTACTTTAAAAAAACAAGAAAATGATGAATAGGAAGATTATAGAGAAGTATGGGAAGACAGATCAATATATGTAATTACAACAATATAAATAAAAACAAAAACAAACAAACAAGAAACTATACATTGTATAATTCTGATTTTCAGTGTGACCATAGAAGAGAGAAAAGAAAATATTCTTCCCTCCCTTCTTTAGAAATAGGGGACTATGAGCAGTCATTGGGGCGGAGCCAAGATGGCAGAGTGAAAATGTGACTCTCTGTGTCCTCCTCTGACCTTCTCTCAAATCAACAGCAAATTAAGCCTCTGAACTGATTTTTAAGTCAAAGAACCCTGAAATATTTGGACTATGAAACATTTCTTGCAGAAGGTACTTTTGAAGAGCTTCATAGCAGGTCTGTTTCAGTCAGGCAGGGGGTTGAGCAGTTTGCCAGGCGTCCGAGAGACAGGGCAGAAAACTGGGCAGGACTCAGTGTGGCAGAAACACCTGGGGAGTGTATTTGAGGCACTCGGGACACTCTGCCCTGATTGTAGGCAGGTGCTTTGGCAGATCTGCCTTTTGTAAAAGACAAGTTGTAACCCTCTGCAAAAGCAAGGTCCTAGCCTGACCAGCCCATCACTGGAAGTTAAGTATCCAAATTGCCCCAGGGCAGACTACCACAGCCTCTGCTTCTTGGCTTTAAACAGATCCCAAGCTTTAAAAAAAATGAGTAAGAAACAGAAGAGAGCCTTCACTATAGACAGCTTTTATGGAGAGAAAGAAGAGCAGACCCCAGATCCTGAGGTTCCTATAGGCAAAGCAACTCCAGAGAGAACCACCAAGGGAGATATGACCTGGTTCCCCTTTCACAAGGCCTTCCTGGAAGATTACATAAAGAATCTCAAAAAAGAGCTAGATGATAAATGGAGAAATGAATTGAGATCAGTGCAAGAAGCCCTCCAAAAGAGATATGATAAAGACACCAATTTACTGAAAAACAAAATTGGTGAATTGGAAATAGACAACAATACATGGAAAAACAAAATTGGTGAATTGAAAAACTATGCAATGAACAAATTGGCCAGTTACAAAAGGAACTAAAAAAGGTAACTGAATAAAATAATGCATTAAAAATTAGAATTGACCAAATGCAAGTGAATGACTCAATAAGACTTCAAGATTCAATCAAACAAGAAAAAAATGAAAAAATAGAAGAAAATATGAAATATCTCCTAGGAAAAACAAATGACTTGGAAAACAGATCTAGGAGAGACAATCTAAGGATTATTGGACTCCCTGAAAGCCACAAAATCATGAAAGAAAACTGCCCTGGTGTTTTAGACTCAGAAGGCAAAATCGCCATCAAAAGAATTCACCCATCACCTCCTGAAAGAGATCCCAAAATTAAATCCCCAAGGAATACCGTGGCTAAATTTCAGGACTATCGCATCAAGGAAAAGATATTGCTAGCAGCTAGAAAGAAACAATTCAAATACTGAGGAACTATAATTAGAATCACACACGATCTGTCAGCCTCCACATTGAAGGATTGAAGGACCTGGAACCAGATATTCTGAAAGGCAAAGGAACTTGGATTACAGCCAAGAATAACCTATCCAGCTAGAATGAGCATTATCATCCAGGGAAGAAGATGGTCATTTAATGATATAGGTGAATTTCACCTATTTCTAATGAAAAAAAAAATGGATCTGAACAAAAAATTTGACCTCCAAACACAGAACTCAAGAGAAGCATAAAAAAGGTAAAAAGGAAAGAACTCTTGAGAACTATATTTCCACTATCGGTATACTTAAAGATTGCGGGTATAATTTGATATTACTTTGATAATATGAAAAAGAAAACTAGAGTTGGAAAGGCTATTATACTGGGAAAAATAGAGAAAAGGTGGTAAAATAAGGTTTTTTTTTTTTTAAAAAGGAGGTAAAAATAAGGCAAAGTCTCATGAAGAGGCAAAGAAAACCTAATATAATTGAGGGAAAGAAGGGAGGGAGATGAGCATTGTGTAAATCTTACTGTCATCAGACTGGGCTCTAAAAGAGTATATCAGACACATTTGGTTTCACAGACAAACGTCCTTCCTTATAGGGAAGTGGGCAGAAAAGGAGGAAAAGAAAGGGATAGACTAATAGAAGGGAAAATAGAACAATCAGGGGAAAGAAGTAAAAAGGGGGAGGGGCTCTAAAGAGGGGAGGATTGTTTGGGGGAGGTGGTCATCAAAAGCAAAATACTGGGGAGGAGGGAAGGGAGAAAGGGGAAAGGAAAGAGAAAAACATAATGCGGGTAAATAAGATGGCAGGAAACACAGAATTAGTTATTTTAACTGTGAATGTGAATGGGATGAACTCTCCCATAAAGCGGAAGCGAATAGCAGATTGGATTAAAAACAAGAATCCAACAATATGTTGTCTACAAGAAACACATCTAAAGCATAGAGACACATACAGGGTGAAGGTAAAAGGCTGGAGCAGAATCTATTATGCTTCAGGTGAACAAAAAAAAGCGGGGGTAGCAATCCTGATCTCAGATCAAGTAAAAGCAAAGATAAATCTAATCAAAAGAGATAAGGATGGAAACTATATTTTACTAAAGGCTACCATAGATAATGTAGCAATATCAATACTAAATATATATGCACCAAGTGGTATAGCATCCAAATTCCTAGAAGAGAAATTAAGAGAGATGGAAGAAGAAATAGACAGCAAAACTATACTAGTGGGGGATCTCAACCTTGCTCTCTCAGAATTAGATAAATCAAACCACAAAATAAATAAGAAATTAGGGAGGTAAACAAATTGTTAGAAAAGTTAGGTATGATAAATCTTTGGAGAAAATTGAATGGAGACAGTAGGGAGTTTACTTTTTTCTCTGTGGTTCATGGAACTTATACAAAAATTGACCATGTGTTAGGGAATAAAAACCTCCAAATCAAATGCAGAAAGGCAGAAATAATAAATGCATCTTTTTCAGATCATGATGCAATAAAAATCACATGCAATATAAGGCCAGGAGAAAATAGACCAAAAGTTAATTGAAAATTAAATAATCTAATCCTAAAGAATGAATGGGTGACAGCAGCATTTCTATTGGGCTTATATCCCAAAGAAATCATAAAGGAAGGAAAAGGCCCCACATGTGCAAGAATGTTTGTGGCAGCCCTTTTTGTAGTGGCTAGAAACTGGAAATTGAATAGATGCCCTTCAATTGGAGAATGGCTGAATAAATTATGGTATATGAATATTATGGAATATTATTGTTCTGTAAGAAATGACCAGCATGATGATTTCAGAGAGGCCTGGAGAGACTTACATGAACTGATGCTGAGTGAAATGAGCAGAACCAGGAGATCATTATACACGGCAACAACAGTACTATATGATGATCAATTCTGATGGACATGGCTCTCTTCAACAATGAAATGTTTCAAACCACCTCCAATTATTCACTGAAGAAAGCCATATACACCCAGAGAGAGGGATGTGAAATGTGGACCACAACATAACATTCTCATACTCCTTGATTGATGTTTGCTTACATTGTGCTTCCTTTATCTGATATATCGTTTGTGTAGATAAGATTTTTCTTGCACAACAATGATAAGTTTGGAAATATGTATACATATATTTGATTTGCCAATATTTTAACATAATTAACATGTAGTGGATATCCTGCCATCTAGGGGAAGGGTGGGGAGTTGGGGGGAAAAATTTGTAACAGAAAGCTATGTAAGGGTTATTGTTGAAGAATTACCCACACATATGTTATGCAAATAAAATAAAATTAAAAAAAAAAGAATGAATGGGTGAAAGAGCAAATCATAGACACAATCAATAATTTCATCCAAGAGAATGACAATAATGAGACAACATACCAAAATTTGTGGGATACGGCCAAAGCTGTTATAAGGGGTAAATTTATATCTGTAGATGCTTACTTGCATAAAATAGAGAAGATAAACGAATTTGGCTTATTATTTAAAAAAATAACTAGAAAAAGAACAAATTAAAAACCCTCAATTAAATACCAAATTGGAAATTCTAAAAATAAAAAGGGAGATTAATAAAATTGAAAATAAGAAAGCTGTTGAATTAATAAATAAAACTGAGTTGGTTTTATGAAAAAACCAACAAAATAGAAAAGCCTTTAGTTAATTTCATTAGAAAAAGGAAAGAGGAAAATCAAATTGTTAGTCTCAAAAATGATAAGGGAGAACTTTCCTCCAATGAAGAGGAAATTAGAGCAATAATTAGGAGTTACTTTGCCCAACTTTATGGCAGTAAATTTGATCATCTAAATGAAATGAATACCTACAAAAATATAGATTGCCCAGCTTAACAGAAGAGAAAATAAATTATTTAAATAGCCCCATTTTAGAAAAAGAAATAAAACAAGCTATTAACCAACTCCCTAAGAAAAAATCTCCAGGGCCAGATGGGTTTACATGTGAATTCTACAAAACATTCAAAGATCAATTAATTCCAATACTATATAAACTATTTGAAAAAATAGGGGAAGAAGGTATACTACCAAATTCCTTCTATAATAATGATATGGTGCTTATACCTAATCAGGTAGAGTGAAAACAGAGAAAGAAAACTATAGACCAATTTCCTTGATGAATATTGATGGAAAAATTTTAAATGAGATATTAGCAATGAGATTACTGAAAGTTATCCCCAGGATAGTACACTATGACCAAGTAGGATTTATACCAGGAATGCAGGGATGGTTCAACATTAGGAAAACTATCAACATAATTAATTATATTAATAACCAAATTAACAAAAAACATATGATTATCTCAACAGATGCAGAAAAAGCACTTGATAAAATCCAACACCCAATCCTATTAAAAACACTAGAGAGTATAGGAATAAATGGGCTTTTCCTTAAAATGATTAGTAGCATCTACTTAAAACCATCAGCAAGCATCATATGTAATGGAGACAAACTAAAACCACTCCCAATAAGATCAGGAGTGAAACAAGGCTGCCCACTGTCACCATTACTATTTAATATTGTATTAGAAATGTTAGCTTTAGCAATAAGAGAAGAAAAAGAGATAAAAGGAATCAGAGTAGGTAATGAAGAAACCAAATTATCATTCTTTGCAGATGACATGATGGTATACTTAGAGAACCCTAGAGACTCAACTAAAAAACTACTAGAAACAATTCACAACTTTAGCAATGTTGCGGTATACAAAATAAATCCACATAAATCATCAGCATTTTTATATATTACCAACAAAGTTCAGCAGCAAGAGATACAAAAAGCAATTCCATTCAAAATAATGGTTGATAATATAAAATATTTGAGAATCTATCTGCCAAGGAAAAGTCAGGAACTATACGAAGTAAACTACAAAACACTTTCCACACAAATAAAGTCAGACCTAGTCAATTGGAAAAACATTAAGTGCTCATGGGTAGGCTGAACGAATATAATAAAAATGACAATACTACCCAAACTAATTTACTTATTTAGTGCCATACCAATCAAACTCCCAAGAAATTATCTTACAGATCTAGAAAAAATAGTAGCAAAATTCATTTGGAAGAACAAAAGGTCAAGAATTTCAAGGGAATTAATGGAAAAAAAAAGGCTGATGAAGGTGGCCTTGTTGTACCACATCTAAAACTATATTATAAAGCAGCGGTCATCAAAACCATTTGGTACTGGCTGAGAAATAGAGTAGTCGATCAGTGGCATAAGATAGGATATCAGGACAAACTAGGCAATAATTATAGCAATTTAGTGTTTGATAAACCCAAAGACGCCAGCTCCTGAGATAAATACTCACTATTCAACAAAAACTGCTGGGAAAATTGGAAACTAGTGTGGAAGAAATTAGGGCTTGACCCACACCTAACACCACATATCAAGATAAGATCTAAATGGGTTCATGATCTAGATATGAAGAGTGATATTATAAGCCAATTAAAGGAACATAGGATAGTTTACCTCTCAGACCTGTGGAGATTTATGTCCAAAGAAGAACGGGAACTCTTAATTGAACACCAGATAGATAATTTTCACTATATTAAGTTAAAAGGTTTTTTTTTACAAACAAAACTAATGCAGACAAGATTAGGAGGGAAGCAATAAACTGAGAAATCATCTTTACATTTAAGGGTTCTGATAAAGGCTTCATTTCTTTTTTTTTTGCTTTTTGCTGAGGCAATTAGGGTTAAGTGACTTGCCCAGGGTCACACAGCTAGGGAATGTTAAGTATCTGAGACCAGATTTGAACTCAGGTCCTCCTGACTTCAGGGCTGGTGCTCCATCCAGTGTGCCACCTAGCTGCCCCTCTCATTTCTAAAATATATAGAGAATTGTCTCGTGTTTATAAGAATTTAAGCCATTTCCAATAGATAAATGGTCAAAGGATATGAATAGAAAATTTTCAGATGATGAAATTAAAACTATTTCTAGTCATATGAAAAGGTGCTCCAAATAACTATTGATTAGAGAAATGCAAATTAAGACAACTCTGAGGTACCACTACACACCTGTCAGATTGGCTAAAAAGACAGGAAAAGATAATGACGAGTATTGGAGGCGATGTGGGAAAACTGGGTCACTGATACATTGTTGGTGGAACTGTGAATGGATCCAACCATTCTGGAGAACAATTTGGAATTATCCTCAAAAAGTTATCAAACTGTGCCTACTCTATCACCCAGCAGTGTTTCTATTGGGCTTATATCCCAAAAAAGATCTTAAAGGAAGGAAATGTTTGTGGCAGCCCTTTTTGTAGTGGCTAGAAGCTGGAAACTGAATGGATGCCCATCAATTGGAGAGTGGCTCAATAAATTACGGTATATGAATGTTATAGAATATTATTGTGCTGTAAGCAACGACCAGCAGGACGATTTCAGAGAGGCCTGGAGAAACTTGCATGAACTGATGCTGAGTGAAACGAGCAGAACCAGGAGATCATTACACACGGCAACAACAATACTATATGATGATCAATTCTGATGGACATGGCTGTCTTCAACAATGAAATGTTTCAAACCAGTTCCAATTGTTCAGTAAAGAAAGCCATATACACCCAGAGAGAGGGATATGAGATGTGGACCACAACATAATAATTTTATGCTCTCTATCAATGTTTGCTTGCATTGGGTTTCCTTTCTCAGATTTTTTTTTCTTGTAGATGTGATTTTTCTTGCACTGCAAGATAAGTGTGGAAATATGTATACATATATTCGACTTGTCAAGTATTTTAATATAATTAACATGTAGTGGACTTCCTGCCATCTAGGGGAAGGGTAGGAACTGGGGGGGGGAATTATAATGGAAAGGTTTGTAAGGGTCAGTGTTGAAGAACTACCCATACATATGTTTTGCAAATAAAAAGCTTTAATAAAAAAAAGAAATAGGGGACTATGGGGATGGAATATTGCATATACTACCTTTATTGACATGTTGGTTAGTTTTGCTAAATATTTTTCCTTCCCTTTCTCTTTCTTTTTTGTTTTTTGATACAAAGGATGAAGCTCTGGGAAGAGGGGGAAGTAGGAGCTTATTTGGAAATGAAGGTGATAAAAACAGTGCATGTCAATTTAAAATATTTTTTCAAAAAGAAAGAAAAAGAGTCAATTATACTAAATAATCTTTAAAATTCCTTCCATTTCTAAGTACAAGGAAATAGTAAGAAGATACAGAGATGCTCTAAATCAATGGTGTCATTCTCAAATAGCAACAGGGCCACCAATCCATACATAAAGATCCCTGCAGGCCACATATTGACTTAGTTTTTAAAATGTAGTATTATCTATGTTTTATTGTATTTTTATTTATTTTGTTAAATATCTTCCAATTACATTTTAATCTTGTTTAGGAATGTTATGGGCCACATGCAGCCTTTAGGCAGAATGTTTGACACTTCTGCTTTAAATAATTTTACTTCATTCTACTTAGAATGAAGCTCTCTGCTTATAGATGACATTTCTTGATGGCAATGAAAGAAATTACAGATATAAATGCTAACCTACTATAAGTTATCTCTGAGGAACTGAAAAGAACAGAAAGGAGCCACAGTTATAGAGTTTGGGCAAATATCTCTATTTTACAAAAAAAAAAAAGAAGACAAATCCTACATTCTATGGAAGATTAAATTCGACATCCATCCAAAATTCTCAGTGAATTATTTAATGGTGAATTATTTAATGGTGAGCTTTTAAACCCTTAAAAAATACATCAGGCATGCTAATGTATGCCCATAATCCTTCTACTAAGAAGTTCAAGCTCTTCTAAGGTCAAAGTTGCTTCTTGATTGGTGCTGACAAAATCTAAGAAGTCACTACATATCCAGCCTGAGTAAGATAGGAAGATCCAGTCTCAAAAAGAAAAAAAAATGAAGGTAAACAATAATCACCAAAAGCCAGCATGAATCCAATAAGAATAGGTCATATTAGGCTAATTTCACTTCTTTTTTTAACAAGATAGACATGATATTTCAGCAAAAAAAAAATTGACAAAGTCTTTAATAATATCTCTGTGGATAGGACAGAATAAATTGATGTGGGTTAGATGACAGTAAAAAGAGGTGGATTCAAAAAGTGGTTGTAAAATTGGATTCAGAACATTTATTTGATGATTATATTAAAGTGAGACTTCTAGTAGTAAGTCATTGTTCCTTTCAATATTTTTCTAATGTTGAATTAGATAAAGACATGAATAACTTGAAGTCCATGAATGACACAAAGTTAGAAAGGCTAATTAATATTCTGAATGACAAAATCAAAATCCAGAAAAATCTCAACATATTGAATCTAATGAGATGAAGTTTAATAGAGTAAAGATAAAGTCTTTCACTTAGTTTTTTTTTAATAAATTATACCTCTGGGTAAATGAGAAATATCCAATTTTACTAAAGATTGTATGAAAAGGATCTAAGATTTGCAGCTCAATCAAACAATAAATCAACAAGCATTATTAAATGCTCACTAAGGGTCAGCCACTCAAGAAACATTTAAATGCCCACTATGTGTGCCAGTTATGGGAATAAAAAGAAAAAAAAATGAAAGAATCCTTACTCTCAAGTAAGTACTCTGTACTCTCAGTACAAGCCAAAGTAGATGCTAATTTGTGTTGCTTTATTAAAATCATAATGTCCAGAGCAAGGGCAATGACAGTCTACTGTATAAATCCATTTTAAGAGGAACAAGACAAAGAAAAAGATAGTCATCATGATGGTAAAGGGTCTTGAAAGCTCATTATGTCAGGATTGGCTGAAATAACTAGAGCTGTTTAGTGAGGAGAAGGTAAGACTTAGTAGGGCCATAATCACTGTTCTGTGTGACTCTGAAGGATGTGAATAAATGGAATACATTGGGATGTGGATTCTCACTTGCTTTAAAAGAAATTACAATTACAATTATCTAACAGTAGAATAGGCTAGCTTGTGAGTCTGGGAACCTTTTCACTGGAGGTGTTCAAGCAAAGGTGAGACATGACCTTTTACAGATGCCAAATGGGAGGGGGGAGTTCCTGCATGGGGAGAACTAGGCTTTTCAAACAGGGATAAAAGTGCCAATGATCAAGTTGTCAATATGAGCATTTTCTTGTTATTGTTCAATTCATTTCTTTATCTGATTCTTCATGATCACATTTCTTGGGAAAGTAGTTTCACATTCCCTTCTCCAACTCATTTTAAAGAAGATGATGTTGAGGCAAATCATTGTCATGTGATTTGCCCAGGGTTACACAACTAGTTAAGTGTCTGAGGTCAGATTTGAACTCAAGATGAGTCTTCTTGACTTCAGGTTCAGCTCCATTGCACCACTTGTATTTACTTTAAAAACTGGCAATCACAAGTCAAAGATTGATTTTTTTGTTATTGTTGATTGTAGAGACTCAAGAAAGTAATGGAGAAAATGTTATTAATGCAGAATAAATTTTAAAGTATGTCATACATACAAAAAAAAATTTGTGAGGGAGAGCCAGTTGTTAAACATTTACTAATACACCTTTGCTTCTCACTCTTAGATTCGATGATTCTGTGATTTATGAATGTTCCTCTATATTAACAATAGCAAAAATCAGTTAGGGAATCATGTCCCCTAAAATGCAAGGCAAACACAATACTTCAATATTTCAGCATGTTTATATATGTTTCTCCCCTTCTATATTATGACCTCCAAAATATGTTTTTAAGTCTGATTTCTATTTTGCCCTTGTTGATCATGGCAAATTTGTTTACCTACTGCCAAAATGGATTCTAGGCAAATGAAGTGCTCCTTCCCTAAAGGTTGACACAAGGCAAAGTGAATGGGAATGCTGTTGATCAGATGGGTTCAGAGTCTATCCTACCAAGCTAGAGAATCATAGTAATTGGTATTGAGCACTGGAATAACTATATGAACGGTCTTAACCATTTCTGCAGACTACAATCAGATTAAGTTGTTTCTGAAGTGATCAGCATGAGATATTCTGTGTAAAGAAGAATATATAGGAGGAAATTAATACCTGCCTTTTTGAACTATGAGATTATACGTTGGACAAAGTATGCTCGAGATGAAACTGGAATGGGGAAAAAAACCTTAAATGCATTTAAATTTAAATTTGAGTTCAACTGAATGGTGCCTGCAACAATGTATTGTGGAGTTTATATTTCAGTAATACAGTATCCACTCCAAGATTTCATTTCCCTCCTTACTTCAACTCACTCACTATTCCCTCCCCAACAGTCAGACTCACCCAATCACACATCCATAAGCATGCACACACACACACACATACGCACACATACACACAGAGTCTCTCATATAGACAGACATACACAGAGACACATTCTCTTTGCCCTTTGAACTGAAGCAGTGATCCGTTCCCTGTGATTAAATTAGCGTAAGTAATAAGATATCATAGAACTGATTGATTTCCTCAGCAATAGTTATTAACCAGCTCAATTCAGAGACAAGCAGGACCATTATTCTAAACATCGATTCCTGAACCGGACTGTGTGGGAGAAGAATGTTTAGATACCAGGATATTCCAGTAGATTTCTGAAATATGGTGAAATTCCCCGAGGGAGTCTATATTCTCAGATACAGTATTCTGGAATCCTGGGATACTGTGATGTCCCAGATGGAATTCTCAGATATGGTGATATTCTCCATGGAATTCTCAGATACAGCAATGTCCCAGGCGGAATTCTTAGATACACTGATATCTATCACCCATAGAATTCGGAAAAACTGTGATATCCCAAATATAATTCTGAGATGCAGTGATGTCCCATATATAATTCTCAGATACATTTAGATCACCTATGGAATTATCAGAAAAGGTGATGTTCCAAAATGTATTTTCAGTTCTTGTGATGAAGCTTTTAAAATCCTGTTTTGTTGATAAAAAATTACCAAAGATTGTGAAATACAGATGCTGGTAACCATGTGGAAACTCTGAGTTCTGCTAAAAATAGACTTGTACCCATTTTCTCTGGGAATACTTTCTTCTTAGGAAAATTGCAAAATGCAAGAAATAAGAGCCATGTCTTATTCTAGTCTTTGCATTTGAAAACAAAACTACAGAATGTATATTATACTACTGGAAAATGAAGGGAAATAGCCATACTGAACACCAAGTATAGAGAAAGAAATGTCATGTCTAATATCCCCCTTTAGAAAAAGGCTAACTCTATTATACTGCCTCAGGAATTGAGGGGCTATGCCACTGATAGAAGTGCATAGCATTGGTATTAGCTTGAGTGTTAGGTAATTGGATATATACCCAAAGGTCTGATGTCTGAAAGATCAATGCTTGGGATTCAAGAGCTAAGGACTAAAGAAGCTTCACTTTCCTTTTTTTTTAACCCCAGACCAGTTGGATCCTGTATATCAACTGGGAGGCTTTTCAGATGAATACAGAAGGAATCTGCTGGGCAACATACAATCAAATTTTCCTAGGATACAACTCACAGCATGTATTCCTTGAAACTCTAGACAGACATGAATCTGGGGAATGGGAGAGGAAGAGTCCTTTTTTATGTTATTTCTCTATGCCCCAAACCTCTATACCAAAGTCCCCAGGGAGCAATAGCAGCATTTAAGGCTAGAAAGTGACTGGGAGTCTATAACCCCCTTCAGTTCCAGGAAATTAGCTTCAATTAATAGGTTGTGTCTATGCAGCTCTAAATAGCCAATGAAAACCACAAATCCAGATGCTGACATGCATATAACTATTTAGCACTACATAGATATGACCTTAAAATTTTGAGTTGCATATTCATGTGCTGGTACTTCAGATATTGATCCCAACATAATGTTTTCATGTTAATTAAACTTGAAGAATTAAAGACTTGGTGGGGGAGGGGCATGACGTATGATAACTATTCTCCACATATAACTAAGCTATTCAATGGAAAAAGAGGTAAACTTGTTCTTGACCTGAGTGGATATAATTAGGACCAATATGTAGAAGTTACAAGGAGATAAATTTTAGTCCAACAGAAGAAAAACTTTCCTTGTAAAATATAATAATATTACAAGCATATATTAAGCAAATGCTAGTCTAATTGTCCAACAATGAAATGGGCTGTGTAGTAAAGTAGTGAGCTCTGGCAATGTGATCCCTTGGCAGAGATTCCATAGAAAGGCTTCCTATACTGGATAGCAGATTTGCCAGTTTCTTTTGTAGTTCATTTTATAGATGAGGAAACTGAGGCAAACAGGATTAAGTGAATTGCCCAATATCACACAGCCAGTGTCTGAGCCCAGATTTGAATTCAGGAAAATGTGTTCCTAACTCCAGGACCAGCACTGTTTCCTATCCACTTCTTAAAATGAAGAGATTGGACGAAATTATCTTCAAGATCCCCCAAGATCCCATTCAGATATGGCTTCTTCCCTTTTCTTCTAATGATACTATGACATATGAATGAATGTAAGATCACTATGGAACAAAGAAAGGAAGGAAAAACATAAAAGGAAAGTAAAAGGGAAAGGAATTCTTGGAAACCAAGGTCCCATATGCACATGCTTCTTATGCATAGAGAGTCTTGTTTATTGCATATACAATTTTCAGACAGTTACTGTTTAGTTAGCCCCAGTTTTGTTTTAAGCCAAATATCCCTCCTCCACTCTAGAATTCTAAATGAGATGCATTACACTTTAAAAAAATGTGTGTATGTGTGCTACTGTGAGTGTGTGTATGTGTGTGTGTGTGCCTATGGGATTTTTCAAGTCACTTATTTCTCTGAATGCCATTGATTTTTTGCCTAATTGTTATTCACTATGCTAATTTCCTCCACAAATCTCACATACTATTGATCAAAAAGTAATAAACTCTCCAACAAACAAAACAAGCATTATTGCAATGTTGGGAAAACATCAGTTAATATCAATACCATATTTACAATTATCTTTAACCCAAATTTCACCCATGATGCAATGCATAATCAAAAACAGGGAGCTATAGGCTAAAGGTTCATATGGAGGAAAGTCCCATTAGCCTCTTTCCTGAGTAGGAAGGGTGTCAAACCTGAAAACACCTGAAGACATACTGTATGGAGCAAGAGTTGTTGCCAAGGATAAATGTCACTGTGCAAAGGGAAAAATCCATCTTTCCTTTCCAGGCTTTCCCTGTCCCAAAATTATCTTAATAAAATATTATTTGGGGGAAGAGGGAAAGAGAATTATAAACTTTGTGTCAAATTATGTCAAAAATCATAGTCTCATAACTACTGACTTGCAAAATGTCCAGTCACTTTATATAAATAAGCTTGAAATAAAAAAGAAGTGCTCAAAAGATATTGAAAATGATATAGAGGTGGCTATCATTTGTCTAGGGATATAGAGTCATCATTGTCTAGCCCTTTTACATACCCTACTCCTAAATCCTCAAGTAGCTTGCATCATATTCTAATGCACTAGTTTCCTCAAGGACACATATAACACAGAAACACAAGAAAAAGGCTCAAGAAAAAAGAACCAGATTTCTCAACTATACTGTTCTGCCACAAAGAGGTTTCCCCTAGCTCTCTTGCTTTCTGCCTTATCAACACACTTATTATGAGAACCAGTTAACAGAATACCAATTAAGTACTGAAATCTCTTGCTTTTACAAACTACCTATAGACTCAACCTTAGGATGGTTAGTGATTTCAGGTTCTTGGCAATAGTTGCTGTTCTCCTGTTCTCATAACTCAGCTGCACTACCTTCTACTCTGTGCTAACGTAGATGTCCATTTGAAGGGAGAAAGAAAGAAAGGGGTCACACTTTTATTCACTCAACTTTCTCAATTGAGATTTTATTCAACCCAAGAAATTTTTCCATTTTATAAGCCTTTATAAGAAGATAGATACCAC
Source organism: Myrmecobius fasciatus (assembly GCA_023553655.1). Classification (NCBI taxonomy): domain Eukaryota; kingdom Metazoa; phylum Chordata; class Mammalia; order Dasyuromorphia; family Myrmecobiidae; genus Myrmecobius; species Myrmecobius fasciatus. Next base: position 50,956 of record JAJPUD010004638.1, on the reverse strand, counting down.
CATCATTCTCTCATAGCATAGCAGAAAAAAAAGGTAATAAAGCCAGTGATGAGTCCCTATAGGACACCTATAGAATCACAGATTGAAAGCTAAAAAGGGGCTTTATGCATCATATAAACCATCCCCTTTATTTTATAGAATGGTTAAGTGGCTTTTCCATAGACATACAATAAATTTTAAGTGATGGAGTTAGAATTTAAAATCAGATGTTAGTATAGCGTCTAATCCTATCAGAGGATTATCAAAACAAGATATCTTTCCAGAGCTCTTAATTCAATCCCTTTACTTCACACATAAAGAAACTGACACCCATAAATTTTAAGCAATTGGGTCAAAATCACAGAGATAGCAAGTAGCAGAGCCAACATTCAAAACCAAAATTCCCCCAAAAAGCAATCCTCTCTCCCTTGGTTTAGCACATGAGATTAAACTCTAATTCTAGGTGAGTTATTGAGGTATCTGGGGGAAATCACCTCCTAGAAACTAAGGTTCTGGTCCTTGATTCAGACTTTCTCCTGGGAAAACTGTTTGGTTCACAATTGCACCATTTAGTATTTATAGGAAGGCCAAGGAAATCTATGAAAATTATAGGAAAGAGTTTTCTCAAGATTTTCACTCTGCCAGGACACAAAGACCTCTCTCTTAAGTCTGTCTAGGTCTATTCCACTTCACCAGGGATTGATTGGATAGCCTAGCCCAAAACAACCAGGGACAAAGATTTTTTCATCTCTGTTTACAGAGAATAAAGAATAATAGTTTATATTTCTAGTGATCTTTGGGATTAACAGAACATAACTACCTATGGATACAAGTAAGGAAGTGATTATGATCCTTATTTTATAGAGGAGAGAACTGAGGTTCAGGGAGTAACATGACTTGTCCATGGCTAATAAGTACCAAAGGCAGGATTCAAATATTCTTCCAGCATTCCTAAGAAGAGATTACAACTCTCTCTTTCATTTACTGAAAACTAATTTTTAAGGAATTATTTTCTTCAGTGAGTTTTTTAAACTCCTTTTCCTTTTGATCAATTTTACTTAAGACATTCTTCTCCTCATTGCCTTTTTGTATTTTCTTTTGTTTCCCTCTCATTTTTGTTCCCAATTTTTCCTCCAACTCTTACTTGATTTTCAAAATTCTTTTTAAGCTCTTCCATGGCCTAAGACCAATTATTATTTTTCTTAGAGGCTTTGGACATAGGAGCTTTGACTTTTTTATGTTCTTCTAAGTATGTTTTGATCTTCCCTGGTACAACAGTAACTTTCTATGGCTGATTATTGCCCAGGATAAAATGGATGACATTGGCATCTTCAATGTCTGACCAAACCAAACTCTAAGCATTCCACAATGCCTACTTCAGCCACCTTCATATGAAATAAAATGCTTTCACATACCCATTCCACTGGGTAAGTCTTGACATACTTGGGGTAGACACCCCCTTTGTTCACCAACAGGTTTGAAGCTTGTTGGTTACCCTCAACCTACTTTAATCCAGGTGCTGAGATAGTTTTACTGGGGAATGCTGCTATGCATACATACTACAGTTCTTGGAGACACAGGTGCACATTGATGATAGGTAGACCCCAAAAATAGATGAGCAATTTTGAAAAGGGCTCAGCAGCCCTCATACCAGAGGTGCTAGTCCTCCCTGAATACCCTATATTGCATATAGTTTACACAGACATTTATTTTTGTAAGTATCCTTGGGGAATTCTTTGGGGAAAGTATGTTTGTGGGTGTGTGGGTGTCTGTGTCCATGGGATTTTTTTTGATATTTCAATGGAGCTATAATAATATTGATGTAACTCTCTCCAGAACAAATCAGAACTCTTCTGTATACTACTGCTTTGTAATTCTCGTCTATATTTTTCAATAAAGCCTCCAAAAAGGATTAGCCCTTTCTATAGAAAGTCTTTCTTTCTCTGATTATTTTCATATCACTTTAATGCCTGTGATATTTATGTATCTGAAATACCTCATTCTAAATGCACAATGAATATAAACCCTTTTATAATCATATATATGTCCTTCATTGATAATAGCCACGTGGCTTACTTAGACTAGGTACTACTCCTGTTGGTCCTAATTTGGGAAACACTGCCAAGACCCAGACCAGCTGGCCTATTACAGCAGGCATCAAAATCCAAAGACTTGGAGGTGAGACTTCAAATCAAGACCAGAATATTCCACTCACCTGCATTCATCAACAGAGCTCCTGTCATCCACTAATACTTAGCCTGGACATATTGTCCAATGGTTAACAAGCTCCCATAGCCTCTTACTTTCCTTATGCCTATGATACTGAAATCCAAATTTACTGAAGAACCCACTATGAATTCCAACCCCCGGTTCTAACTCTTTAATCTCTATCTACCTCAGCAGACCATGCTAATGTTTCATTTCACATTTGTCTACCCCTTTCACTTTGCCCTCTGAAACTCCTGTTTTAAGATTAATAAGCTTCTCTTTGTTTTAGATCGCTACCTTGAAAACTCCTTTCATCTTCCAGATTTCAACTTGATTTGGATCCTCCCAAATAACATTGCATCCCAGGTTTTCCTTTCTACTGATTTTTATACAAGTTAGAATATTTCTTGCCTCTAGTTGCCATTTTCTCATTCTCTATCTCTGATCATCACTTAGCAACTTTTCCTCCTTTGAGATTTACTCTACTCAAATTTATCACTGAATTCTGATACCTCCAGTATATTATTTTTGTCTTCTATGTGAGTTCAGTTGACAGGCAACCTTCCTATCTACCCAACCTTTGTCCTCATACTAGGACACTTCAACATCTATGTTGATATTCCTTCAAATGCCTTAATCTCCTATTTTCTTATTATATTCACTTTCCATCATCTATACCTCCATTTCACTTCAGCTACTCATAGAGATCATACCCTTGATTTTTCCATCACTCACCAGTATGTTCTTATTTCCATGATCAAGAATTCTGAAACTTTTATATCTGATCACAATGTCCTATTATTTTATCTCTCTATAATGACATTAATATAATTAAATCATACTAAGTCTAGGAGAAATATAATGGTTCTTAAGATCTATGCAGTTTTCTTCCCTGAAGCTTTAGAACATGTATCTTCAACATAAAAGTTATTAATTTAATCACAATTGCTCTGATCCTCCCAGTTAGAAAAATCACTAACATTTAGGAAGAGGTTAAATTCCCTGCCTTGATTTAAATTTAGACTCTTCTACATCTGAATTCTAGACTCTTTGTGGTGGAGGCAAATTTTAGGTTATTAGAAACATTTTAGTAATGAAATGATAGAGTACATTATAGTATCTATTGATAGGTTCCAGGAGGGAAAATTGGGGGGAAAAAAGCATGTCTTTCCTCAGTATTTACCCCAGTCCTTGAATAGGTGGTTACTCCTTCCTCTCCTGCCCTTAAATTCTTGGAGGGCCAGTGACCCTTCTCAATGTCAATATTGAGATACCCATATCTATCTATCTATCTATCTATCTATCTATCTATCTATCTATCTATCTAT
>JAJPUD010004638.1:0-41829 GCA_023553655.1 Myrmecobius fasciatus | reverse complement strand
TCTCTCTGTCTCTCTCTGTCTCTGTCTCTCCCCTCTCTCTCCCTCTCCCTCTCTCTCTCTCTCTCTCTCTCTCTCTCTCTCTCTCTCTCTCTCTCTCTCTCTCTCTCTCCCTCTCTGTCTCTCTCTCTCCCTCTCTGTCTCTCTCTCTGTGTCTCTCTCTCATCCCCCTTCTCTCTCTCTCTCTCTCTCTCTCTCTCTCTCTCTCTCTCTCTCTCTCTCTCTCTCTCTCTCTCTCTCTTCCTCCCTCACACACAGACACAGAGCATAAGAATCCCACAGAAATTCTGAGAGAAAAGCCAGGTTGGGCAGAAAACAAATTGCATGAGGCACAGCAGAATACAGAGTAAGACTAGTAGTGTCCTGAACCAGGCAAAATAGCATCCAAGGAGCCCAGCATGCACATAGTATAGGGTCCAGCAAGTACTCTGACTGAGGCACTAGAAGAGGCCATATATGTGCTAAGACAAGTAGTATGCAGGTCTAAGCATCACAAACCCCAGTCCCAGGTAGTATGATAACTAAAGAATCCAACACTTAGACACCCACTCCAAGCTACAGAAAACAAACAAACAAACAAACAAAACATCACTGGAGATACTATAAGAGTCCTGATAATAGAACAATAAACAAAACCTGAGTAGGAGCTGTCTGACCTGAGTCAAAGCCAGTCATAAATGTGCAAGAAGAAAACCCAGAAGCCAAGGCCAAAGCATAAATCTAGCCACCAGGAGATGGAGTCCAAACCTAGGAATTCCTGCAGAAGGTAGGACCTGGTCTTAGTCATGTATCCAAAACCAAACAGGGTCTGCTCAGACTATCCAAAAGTAGAGAAAGGAGCAGAGGCTAGCCCATGGACAAAGTCTCAAACCAGAAACTAAAACTAAATATATCATTAAATATGATCGACACAATGGAAAAACACTTGAAACTGAGGGAAATCCAAGAGGTAAGCTAGGAGAAGAAAATAACTCTACAAAAAGACCAAGTAAATCCTCAAGAAAAAAAAGGATGTCTTGTTCTCAGAGACTATTCATACATACCTGAAAGAAATAAAATAAAAGATATAAGATATTTAACTTACCCAAGAAATGAATAATCTGAAAATTAGAATGGGCTAAACTAGAAACAATGACTCCATGAGATAAGAAATATTTTTAATCAAAAGATTTGAAAACTAAACAAAGATGGAAGGCAAATACAATCAGAAACAACTGCCTTCAAAAAGAAGATAATCTGGAAGTCATCAGATATCCAAAAATTATGACTCTCTAAAAAAAAAAGCTTAGATACAGCATTTGGTTTTGTATTTTCTGCTTAGATGAATTAAAAATCAGGGCAAAGTAAAGACAGAAAGAATCCATAAGTCACCTTCCGGGGGAAAAAAAACTCAAAATGAAAACTGCCAGGAAAAGCATAGACCAAATCCAGAGCTTCTAGGTCAAAAAAAAAAGTATTTCAAGCAATAAAAAGAAAGAGTTAAAGTATCAAGGAACCACAGTTAGGATAATGATAGACTTGACAGGAGATTAGAGAAGGGAGCTTAGAATATGGTAATTCAAAAAGAAAAAGATAAAGATCCATTGCCAAGAATAATGTCTCCAGAAAAACTAACTTCCAGTAGGGAAAATGAAACTTCAATGAGGATTTCCAAACATTCCTCATGAAAAGTTCGGAAATGTGTAAAAACTTTGAAATACAAATAAAGGAGTCAAAAGAAACATAGAAAGATAAATACATTTGATCAATTCCAAGACTATATGATGATCAATTACTTTTATTCTAATGGAAATAAAGAAATATGTGTTCTCTCAAAACACCAATGTCTTCAGAGGTGATAGGGAAAGTTAAGTAAGCCAGTCAAAGAATTTGGAGGCAGTTTTCATCTTTTCATTGCAGAGGATAAGGAAATGGAAGAGAAAGAGGACAATACTATGGATGGAAAGAGGAATAAGGGGAAAAATTTTACTATCCCAAGCAGCAGGGGAATAGGAGATGAAACATGGAATAAGGCAGTGGGGAAAAAGGCATTTCATGTCCCTTACTTTCATCTGAACCAAAGGAAGATTGAATATATTTATGTATATACCTATACCTACACAAAGGACATTGGATTCATATAGAAAAATAGGCAGAGACAAAGAAAGAGGAGAGAGGATTTAAAAGGACTGGATGGGTGAGAGAATAATCATAAGCAAAACTAACTCCTCTGCAGAAAATGAAACATTGAAGGGAGATTAAAAGAATAAAAAAATTATGATCAGGGTTTTGAGAAAGGTAAAAGAAGAGGAGCAAAAAAATGGAAAGGGATCATTTTGACTCTAGATCACTATCATTAAACAAACTCCTTGCCACCTTTTTTCCCCCAAGAAGTGAAGCAGGAATCAAAGAAAGGACAGGATAGAGGAAATACACAATTAGTAATCATAACCATAAAAATAAATAGGAAGAACTCACCCACAAAATAGAAAAGTAGAATGATTTAAAAAGCAGAATGTAAAAATAAGCAGTTTAAAAGAAAAACATTTGAAACAAAAATTAAAAGAGAATTAAAATGATGAATTGGAATAAAATTTATTATGCTTCAGATAAACTAAAAAATAAATCAGGGGTAACAATAATTATTTCATATAAAGAAAAAGTAAGAGCCAATTTGATAAAAAAGAGTTGCTCAGAAAAGATGCATCATGCCTAAAGTCTCCACAGATAACTAATCAATAAATAAGCATACATATGTATATATAATATAAAGTACACACAAATACACATACATAGATATCAGGATCTTAATTTCTTTTTTGTTTGCCAATATCTAAATGCTTAAAGGAAAACGTAATCAAACTTCAGAGATAAATAGACAATGAAACCATAATAGTGGAAAATCTCAATATAGCTTTTTCAGACCTAAACAAATCTAACAACCTAATCAAATCTAACCACAACAAAAGTAAGATATTGCATGGAATTTTATAAAAATTAGAGACAATAAATTTCTGGTGATTAGTGAATGGAAATACATATCCATTTATATATTTCTCAGCCATACATGGCATCTTTATTTTTAAAGAAATCAATCAAAAATAAACACCACAAATGCAAAAAAGAAAAAATTACAAGTATGTAATTTATGATCTGCTAACTCAAGCTGTGATTGATACCCCTACTTCAGCTTCCTATTTCTTCTTTTTAAAGGGCTGAAGGGAAGAGAACCAAAATCTTACTTTTTCCTTCCTTTAGATGGGGGAAAAACTGAATTCTGAACTTAGTCCATTTGCATCTGTTTTTCTGCCTGGTTTCAGCTTCATGGAAAAATATTCCCCTGTATCAGATACTCTGGTGATAGGTTCTTCCCAATCCTTAATCCCATTGCTTTCCTGTCTTATTTTCTGTGTGTTATCTCTGCCTTTAAATTATAAACTCCTTACAAGCAAAGACTGTCTTTCTTCTGTTGTTTTTATCCGTAGCACACATCATAGCTACTTAATAAATATTTATTGGATTGAGCATATTGCAATAAAAAATGTTCAATAAAGTCTTTGAAATGATTAAAATTAGATAATAGTGTAATCCTAAACACCAAGAGATCAGAGAGCAGATAAAATTATATATTTTTAAAGATTCTCTTGACTCTTGTGTTTTTATTCTGAAGTCAGATCTGGTCACTTTCCAATGAGAAATACTTATAAGTTCTCTCTTTTCAATAAAAATTCCATTTTTGTTCCCATCAGTCCATATTCAGCTCTATTGGTTAACATATTCCAAGATCTCCTCCTTTTTACAGCAGAAACTTCCAAGTCCCACATGATCCTAGAGTTTAGTGCTTGAATTATTTCTTTCTTTCTGTTCTTCTCAGAAGATAACATGGATTTTTTTTCAATCTTTACTTTTACCCTTAGTTTTAAAAGATTTAAATAGCTTTCCTTTTTCATTTCTTGAATATAGTGCTTATGCTTTTTTTTTAATTATGGTTTTCAGGAAGTTGTGGTTCTTAAATTATCTCTCTTTGACCTATTTTCTAAGTCAATTGAATTTGATATCAGATAGCTTTCATTTTCTCTTATTATTAAAAAAATTTGATTTTTTTCAAGGAGTCTGCATTTTGAGGATTGTTAACTACTATCAAATTTGAATTACTTTTTTATCTTCCAAGAGATTTTATTTCATTTTTTTCCCAGAGATTTTATTTTATTTCTGGCTTTATTTTTTCCTAGGTATTATTGTAGTTTTTACAAAGAAAAATCTATTTTTCCTCTGACTCTCTGAAGTATTTGAAGAATTACACTCTCTTTGGGGGGCATCTCTAGATTTTAAATTATGTTTTATTCTAGTTGGCATTTCCTTTTTTTGTTTGTTTGGCTTGGGTTTTGGGGTTTGGGGGTTTTTTTGCTAAGGAACTTGGGGATAAGTGACTTGCCCAGCATCACAAAGCCAGGAAGTGTTAAGTGTCTGAGACCAGATTTGAATCCAAGTCTTCCTGACTTCAGGGCTAATATTCTATCCACTATGCCATCTAGCTGCCCGAAGTTGGTATTTTCTTTGGTTTACTCATATCTCCAATTTTAGTTCCTGAATTGTGATTTTCTGCAGAGCTGGGCCCTGCCATCTATTGTGCTTTGGGGTGAAGGTATCTATCCTGCTCTATCACATCCTAGGTTCCCTGTGTTCCTGTAATGACCTCATCTTTTGGGGTTAGGTCTCCATGGATCTTTGAGTTTCAAAGTGCTGAATATTTAAAAGCCCCCTATGGCTTCATGATAAAATGCTAAGAATCTCAGAGCCCTAGGACCTGTTTGTCTAGATCTGACTGCTATCCTACTACTTTAATCACTGATGTTCCCATGCTGGTTCTCCTGATAGTCCCCTCTGTGGATGTAAAATCACTCTGTGGCTTTGGAGATAGAAAAAAAGAACTTAACTCAATGCCTCTAAGTATAAAAATAACTCTGTACTATATACATGTCTCCAACCCTTCTCTTGTCATTTGAGATGCCTATGGTCTTCTTTTCCTTTGCTAGCCCTGGTTTTGCTGTCACATTTTCTATTATCCCTGAGCTTCTGGTTGCTACTTTGTACAAATCAGGAGTATTTTAGTATAGCTTTTCATCAAATTTCTTGATCCTTACCTGATTTGACATTAACCAAACACTTATTAAACATGTATTTATTAGGTACCTACTATTTACCAAATATTGAACTATCTTCTGGAAATTCATGGAAAATGAATGAAACAATCCTTCCTAATTAGGAGTTCACATTCTATCTGGGGAGATGATAATGACACATATACAAAAATAAATATAAGGCAAATAACTACAAAGTAGTTAAGTATATGGTAGTTTGAGAGGAAGATCACCAGCAGTTAGGCTGCAGAATCAGTAAATTCTTTGTGTAGAAAATGGCACTTGAACTGCATCTTGAAGAACAGGGATTCTGGGAGACAAAAGTGAGAATGCAGTGCATTCTAGGCATAGGGGACAGTCAATGCAGAGATATAGAGATGGGAAATGAAGTGTCATTTGTGAGCAATAGAGGAGAATTTGGTTTGGCTGAATTAGAGAAATTAGGGGAGAGAATAGTGTGTAATGAGACTGCAAAGATAGTTGGGGGAAGCCTATAAAAGACTTTAAAAGCTAAACAGAAGAATGGCCATTTAATTCTAGAGACAAATGGAAACCACTGGAGTTGACTGAGTAGGTGAGTTAAGCAATTTGCCCAAAGTCATGTAACTAAAGTCTCAGGTAAGAGTTAAACCTTGGTTCTCTGACTTCAAATCCAGGACTCTGCCATTGTACCATGACAATTTTCTTTTCAGGTCAGTCTATAATCTGAGTTATTTGAGCATAAACATTATCTCATTTTTGTTTTAGATTATATCTCCAGCACCCTTAACAGTGCCTGATTGCATAGTAGATGCTAAGTAAGTAACAGTGGTATTAAGTTGTGTGATGGATTGGAGTCAGGACAAAAGTTCCTTCCTTCCCCAGATCCTAAGAAGGAATTGCTTGTCAAGGAACAGTGGTAGAAGGGGTGGAGAGGAGACTAAAGAACAAAGTACATTGCATTCTCCCTTCTTCTTCAGACTTTGTGAACTTTGGAAGGTCAAATGGTTGGGACTTTATAGTGTATCCTAGCAGCAAAGGCCAACAGCAATGTCTACATCAAGAGCTAAGGAGTGATTAGATGAAAATTCAAAGCTTCAAGAAGAGCCCAGCAGAAGAGTTATATAACATATAAGGGAAAGATTTTATAGACTTCAACAAACAGATTTCCAGAAGCAGTATTATTCCCTTTGCCACATGTAATTTTTAAATTTGAGCCCCTCATAGTCTGCATATAATTGTGAAACAGTGTACCAGAAACTTGTTGAGGATGTTTTGCACCCCTTTCTAAAAGTTAATTGCCTGTCTAGTTGATAATTATGATTCTCATAATTATAACAAGAAACATATTTGGTGAATTTCACAAACTATAATACTAGAAAAGTCAAAACTGAAACCTGTAGAGTTACCCCTAAATTCTGACTGAATAATGAGTAGGCAGATAATATGGACCCAGCCAGGCAGTATCAAAGGGAATTATAAAGAAAAATTAATGCCAAAGTCTGCATTTGCTTTATAAATATTAGTATTAATAAGTGTTTGAATTGAGTCTTAAGGATAGCAAAAACTACTAAAGGTCTATCATATCAGATAGCCATCACAGGAAGGCAAAAGTCAATTCTATCTTCACTTGCTTCAGGAAACAATGTTTGCTAAAGTCATTCAGTTTTCAGTTGCTTTCTCTGGCCCAAGTACCATACATTTCAAATCAGTATTTTTGGTCTGCTCCTTCTTTCATCTTAGACTGAACTTTTCTCTGTAAGATCTCTCACACTTCTGTTTCTATTCTTCACATCTTTAACTTCTTATCCAGATGGAACTTTGAGTTTGGTTCTCGCCGAACTGTTTAGAAGTAAATCTTACATGGTTCCTTGAGACATGTTAGAGCATAAATAACAATGGGATTTGAGTCAGTGGACTATGTTGAAATCCTGGATCTGCTACGTACTCCATATGTAACCTTGGGCAAGTCCTCGATTTCCTGCTTTATAAAATAATATCATTTAACAAGATGACTTTTAAAACTCTAAACAATCTTTTCAATTTTCCTTTATTATCCTCCATAATTTCCATCATAAGATAAATTTACCTTTAAGCAGTTTCCCATCATGATCCCCAAGCATAGCATTAATAGGAGGCACAAGGGCTAGCCTTTCAAAAAGTAACTGGAAACTATGAGGAGTCAACTAAGACCCCGCCTGTCTCAAAATATTTCTACTTCTCATCTGACATTCCCACATTTATGAATTATACAATAGCTCATTCCCTGAAAGACCATGTTAAATATACATGACATCCAAAAACTTTTTTGTAACATTCTACAGTTCACTTTAACAAACAGATAGGAAGCTATCACTACATAAAGAGCACTGAGATAAAGAATGAGAAGGATAAACAAGGAGAGAAACAAAGGAGAAATGGCATGACACAAACCCATATAGTACAAGAGACACTGAAAGGCAAAGAATATGGCCAAAAAAAAACCAGTACCATGAGAGATTTAAAGAGGAGATCATGTTTGTCCTGGAAAGAAGTAAGAGATGGAATCAAGGAAGGTTTCATGAAGGAAATGACCACTGAATGAATGAAGGACTCTGATAACTAGTTAATTCACTAACCAAGGACCTATAAACTTTAAACATAAATAGATACATAAATAGAATAATTTAATGTATATTAAATGTATTTCTTGTTTATGTATATATTAAGTTCACGGTCCTCAAATTTCATATAGATATGTATGTCAATAGATAAAATGAATAAATACATTTTATATATGTGTATATACATACATATTTAAAGTTCACAGGCCTCAGATAACATGCATTGTGTATGTATGTATATAAATAACCATATTTCAATATGTTTGGTTTCTTTTGTATTCCAATTCATTTTATTTTATATATTTAAAAACCTAATTCTGAGAAAGAGTCCACCTTAGGCTTCACCACATTGCTAAAGGGTTCATGACAAAAAGAATATAAAGAACCCCTGTACTCAGCAATAGAGTTAGAATTCAAAATGATCTTGACAGTGTAGAGCATTGAACAGGGTCTCACACACAGTAGGAACTTAATAATACTTGTTAAAAGGTAGCTAGATGGCACAGTAGCACTTTGGCCCCCGAGTCAGAAGGACCTGGGTTCAAATGTGACCAGACACTGTGTGACTCTGAGCAAGTCATTTAATTTCAATTGCCATATACATACATACAAATGTATATATGTATATATATGTACATATATATATAAAATATACATTTATATAAATTCAAATGTTGTGAAATAATCAAAATAACACAAGATTAAGCAGTTTCTTCTATATTAAAGGATCAGAAGGCTTGAAATGATATTCTAGAGGACAAAGGAGCTAGCATAACATTACAATAATCTATTCAGCAAAACTGAGTATAATCTTTCGAGGGAAAATAATTGCTATTCAATGAAATAGAGGACTTTCAAGAATTCTTAATGAAAAGATGAGAGCTGAATAGAAAATTTGATTTTCAACTGTAAGAACTCACGAGAAGCATAAAAGGGTAAAAAGGAAAAAGAAATCATAAGGAACTTAATAAGTTTAAACTGTTTACATTGTTACAAGAATAAATGATACTTGTAAACCCCTAAAACTTTCTCACTATTAGGGCAATTAGAAGGAGTTTATGTAGACAGAGAGCACAGGTATGAGTGAAATATGAAGGGATAATATCTGAAAAAAAATTAAGGGTAAGAAATAAATGTAATGGAGAAAGGGAAAGAGAGAAGTAGAATGGGGTAAATTATCTCACTTTTATTAAAAAGAAAAGGCAAGAAAAAGCTTTTACAGTGGAGGGGAAGATGGGGCAAGTGGGGGGGAATGAAGTAATTGAACCTTACTCTCATCATAATTGGTTCAAAGAAGGAGTTTTATATATATATATGTGTATATATATATATATGCTCAATTGGTAATAGAAATCTATCTTACTCCTCAGGGAAGTAGGAGGGAAAGGGGATATATTATATGTCATATTAGAAGTGGGGATTAAAAAGGAAGGTCAATGGGGAAGGCAGAGGCCAGAAGCAAAACATTTTTGCGGAGGGACAGGGTGAAAAGAGAGCTAGAATAGAATACAAAGAAGAGAATATTTTGGAGAGAAGTGTAGTTAGCAGTCATAACCACCAAAAAAAAATTGAAAATAAATTCCTCTGATAAAGACCTTCTTTCTCAAACTGAGCCAAATTTATGAAAGTAAGAACTATTCCCCAATTGATATTTATCAATTTATAATATATATATATAATAAATTTATCAAAAATCAAAAGATTTTTATCAAAAGATATGAACAGCTTTCAGATGAAGTAATCAAAGCTATCTATAGTTACCTAAAAATGTTCTAATTCACTATTGATTGGAAAAATGTAAATTAAAATAATGTTTGGTATTACTTCATAGCTATTAGATTAACTAATAGTACAGAAAAGGAAAATAACAAGTGGTAGAGGGAATGTGGGGAGGAAATGAGACCTCAATGCATTGTTGGTGAAGTTGTAAAATGAATAAACCATTCTGTAAAACAATTTGGAACTATGTCCAAAGGACTATAAAACCATGCCTATTCTTTGACCTAATAAAGTCACTATTATATCTATATCCAAAAAGAGATTTTTAAAAAACACAGAAAGGAACCTATATGTACCAAAATTATTTATAGCAGCACTTTTCTGGTAGCAAAATTGAGGTGATGCCCATCAATTGGGGAGTGACTAAATAAATTATGCAATGTGATTATGATGGAATACTATTGTGCTAAAATGATGAGTAGGATGCTCCTAGAAAAACCTGGAAAGATTTATATGAGTTGATGTTAGCCTATGAGGTAGGTGCAGTCCTTATCCCTATTTCACAGATGAGGAGACTGAGGCTGGAAGATGTTAAGTGTCTTGACTTTCATGCAACTAGGAACTGTCTAAGCAGAATTTTAACTCAATTTTTCATGACAAAAAGTTCAGAATTATAGCTACTGTAATAAATAGCTAGGATTTGTGTATAATATAGTTTCTATCCTCAAGAAGCTTACATTCTAAAAGAGGAAGACTATAGAAAGATAAATAGATGAAAGAAATAGATGGACAGACAGATAATAGATATATACATACATATATATACACATATATGAATATATATAATCACCTATATATAAGACTATATGCAAGGATATATAAGAAAAGGTTAGATCAGTCACTTGCCTCCGACTCTATCTACCATTTCTGTTACTTTCTCATACATACTTATATATGTGTTTGTTACATATGTGTAAATATAGTTATTACCTAACTATAATTGGGTGTATCACACATACACACACATATATGTATATAATCATCTATATATAAGAATATATAAAATATTATAATTATATATACGTGTATGTTTTGAGAATAATAGGACATACCTCTCAAGTTTGTTGTAGGATAAAATTAGATACTATATGTAAAGTGCTTTGCAAATCTTAAAGTTTCACATACATGCACATTTGAAAGAATTTTATCCTAGAGTTGTTCTCCAGCCATCTTCACTAGATGCTCTTGTGTGTGTGTGTGTGTGTATTCATACATACACATATATATTTATATGAATATGTGCATGTGGATTGTTCCCATTTGACCCATTTCCAACATGAGTAAGTTTTCAGAACTACCAGCCCTTCTTTCCCATCTAATACCTCTGTATCATGTCTTCCTCTGCACCTCAATCGTATAGTATAATTACTATTTTTCCCTTTCCTAGTCAGTTTTCCTTGTTTAGAGTCAGGTCACACTCAGCTCTGCTTCAATTTTCTTTTGAACTAGTCAATTACTGATGTCAATCTTAGACATATTGTTTACATTTCCACACATAAAACATAAGCAGTTTGTCGTTATTATGTCCCTTGAAATTAGTCTTTGATGTTGGCTCTTATATGTTAAATTTTCTATTAAGTTCAGATTTGGTTGAGACAAATTCCTGAAAAATCTGTGAGTTCATTAAATATCCTTTTTTTGTCATCCAATATTATAGTTTTGCTGGATATAATTTTTTTGGTTAGAGCCCTAGTTCTTTTGATTGATGATATATAATAATTGAATGTGACACAGGACTTGTGGTCTTTTATTGTAACTGCTGATAAATTTGATTTAATTCTGATTGTAACTCCAGCATATTTGAATTGGGTTTTTGTTTGTTTGTTTGCTGTAAAATTTTCTCTTTCATCTGGGGCTTTTACAATTTAAAGAGAATGTTCCTATGTTGTTTTTTTTCTTTTGAGGTAGTGATGGGTGGATTTTTTTTTTCTATTTTTACTTTCCCCTGTTGTTCTATCAATACTTCAGAATAGTTTTTTTTTTCATTATTACTTACATTATTGTGCCAAGGTTTCATTTTTTTTGTCATAGCTTTCAAGCAGTCCAATTATTCTTATGTTTTCTCTACTTGGTCTTTTCTCCAGGTTCATTATTTTTCTTATAAGATATTTCACATTCTCTTCTATTTTTTTCATTCTTTAGTTTCTGTTTTGTTATTTCTTGGTCTCTTCTAGTTTTATTGGCTTCCCCTTGTCCAATTCTAATTTCCAAAACATTGTTTTTCTCTTTAAGATTCTGAATCTCCTTTTCTAGTTGGTTAACTTTCTTTTCATAATATTCCTATTTTTCTTTTCTTTTTTTTGCTTTTCTCTCAATCTCATTTGACTTTTAAAGTATTTTTTGAGATCTTTTATAAATTCTTTCTGTGCAGAACCATTTAACATTACTCTTGGGGATAGAAGAAGCTTTTTTTTTTAATTTACTTCAGTGTCCTCCTCTGAAAATAAAATCTGGTATTCTCTATTCCCACAATAAGTTTCAATTCTTGGTTCTTTCTTTTTTTTTGTTTCATTATCTTTTAAAATAAGAACTATTAGGTTAAGCACCTCTAATCCTGGGTTTGGGGGGATGCTGCCTCTAGTTTCACCTAGGCTCTTCCTGTAACCTCAAACCTCAAACCAAGAGCTTCCTCCTCCTGCAAGTGCTGGCAGCCAGTGGCATCCTTGTCCCTCTACTTCTGCACTCACCTGCTGTGCTGATTCCTTCTTATCCAGGGCTGTGTCTCTTCCCACAGCTAGGCCTGGTTTTCTAATCAGCTGAGGTTCCCTCAATATTTCCAGACTTCCCAGACCCCTATTCCCTTCACTGTCCAGGAAGTGAAAATTCCTGTGATTTGGGTTCCAGCTTCATTCCAGCCAAACCCAGCTAGCCTCAGGGCTCCCACTGGCTATTACTGCAGGACTATCCTGAAGGTGTTTGCACTTCACACTGATTAAATTCTGTCCTAAATTCTTTTTTTCTGGCTTTCTCTGGGTGTCTCAGGAGGACCCCTGTTCTGCCCCGAGTCTTCTTTGTTTTTCTTTTTTTTTTTTTTACCAATCTATATTCCCCTTGAGGTGCAATTTATTCTGTTTGTAGGGGAAATATGGAGAGTTTGAAATTTTCTGACTTATTCTACCATCTTCCCAGAATGCTCAGGTAAACTTCTTTCAAATTCATGATAATTAACATAATAATGAGCTAGCACTTCTGTGGGTGAATGAGTGTGTGTGTGTGCCCGCACACCATACACACAAAACTTTAAGGTTTGCACAGCATTTTACAAATATTTAATTTTATTCTACAATAAACCTGAGAGATAGGTTCTGTTATCCCTTTTTTAGAGATGAGGAAACTGATGGTTATAGAGATGAAATTGTTTGTTCAGTGTCACAGAGCTAATTGTGAGATCAATCTGAACCAAAGGCATCCTGCAATCTTAATCTATGACTACTTCATTTCATCATTAGATCAGAGAATAGGTGACTTTGTGCCAGGTGTGTATACAGATGAAAAATTTAACATTTGGAAAGGCTAAAAAACTTACACATGGTCACATGGCTAATAAGTGGTGAGTATTCTTATTCTACTGTCCAAATCAATTTCCTCTCAACTGTGGTGCAGAAATATAGAGAAGCTGAGGCAGAGAATCATCAGAGCTTCCATGTAAGTAGGAGGGAAAGGTCAGGTAAAGGGAAGAAGAGGAAGATGAGAAGGAGGTCCTAAAAAATCTTGCCTTCTTCATAATTTGCCTAGGATTGGTTCTTCCTAGTTTGGGATCACAATTATTCTTTTCACAATCAGTGAAATTTGTCATGGCAAAACAACAACAACAAAAATCATTACATCTCAAGTCAGAGGATTCGAATATAAATCCTGTCTTCTACTTGGGTGAAATGGTTGGGCAAGTCACAAAAAATGTGGGAGGCTTCAGATACCTCAGTTCTAAAGTCACAAGGTAGGATCAGATGGTCTATGCAGTTTCTTCCAGCTCTAGGTCTGCGATCCTATTGGTCAAGATCCTTAATGTCTTCAGACATAGTACAGAAAAGAGGAGGAGGAGGAGGAAGACAAGAAGGAGGAAGAGAAGGTGAAGCATTTATATAAAGCTTTAATGCTTGCAAAGTACTCAGCAAATATTCTTTTAAATATCCTTAAATATCAATAACTCTTGATGGTAGATTGTATTATTATCCCCATTTTATAGCTGTGGTAGTCAGAGATTAAATGACTTGCCCAGGTTCATACAGTTAATGCCTAAGACTAGATTGTAAACTCAAGTTTTCCTGATTTCAGGATTAGCACTCTATTTACCACCTACCTGTTTCAAAAGTCATGTAGTTCCTCGTCTTCAAGAAATAATAACTGACATTTATATGGCCCTTTAAGGTTTGCAAAGCACTTTACATACATTACTATGTGATTTTCACAACAGTCCTGTGAAGTAGATGCTGCTACTGCCTCCATTTCACAGATGAAGAAACTGAGAGCGGAAGAAGTTAAATGAAGTACTTGTCCAGGGTCACACTGTTGATTAGTGTTTGAAGCAGGCATTTTTTTCCTCCAAGTCTATTGTACTATCTGCTATGCTACTCTGCTTCTCCAGGAAAGAAGGAAGTATGTCCATAGAAGATAGCCATATGCGGGCATCACCATTCCAAACAGCATGCTTAGTTCCATATGACCTAAGGATTAGAGAATTGAGTTGGTTTGAAACAGACCCTGCTCTAATTCCCTTCTGTTGACTGCCCCAAGTCTCAGTGAAACCAGAAATATTGTCTTGATTCAGAGATAGCTGCAATAAATTTGTGGAATGATTTATATGAGAGGAACCTCAAGTGTCATTAGGCATTGCATGTTTGTCCCAAATCCATTTTTCTATCACATTATTATTAATTAACATTTGTTTAGCATAACCCATGCAGTCAGAGCCAGACTAAATATGGAAGACAATTTCCTTTCCCAGTTGTAGGCAGCTTCACTACCCACACTTCTCCCCCCAAAGGAATTACACATACTATGAAGCAACTTTGTTACAATAAATTTTCAGGGAAACAGCCCAAATGAAAAGAATCCCTTCCCACCCGTGAGCCTTCTCACACACTCACCATATGGGACAGACAGAGCATCACACCAACTGGGAGAAATAATTGGGGGGAGGACCTGAAAATGTGAGATTTCTCACAAAATGATGGCAATTTTACAGAAATGTAAATTCTTTGGAAAGTCATAAATAACTCGCACTAGAAAAATATAGGAAATGTGTGGCAATTCAACTATAGGGTGAGCACTTGATATAGACATACAAGAGATTTGTCACTTCTGCACAGAGCCTTGCAATGTACATACACAATTTTTTTTTGTTTTTGTAGTGATTGTTAGTTGCCTTTTCTTGCTTTTTCATGCTTTCATCTGTTGTTTGTCAAGGGCAGGGGGAAGAATTTGGCCTTCACTTTGACTTCTTGGATGAGTCTCCTGGCTGCAGAATTGAAGAAATTCAAGCCAAATTACTCTGTAGGACAAAGCCCCCCTTACTGTTGGCTTTCTCCCACTGACTATTGGTTCTCTTTATTTCCAGGATCCTGGATTTCCTATATAGAACCATATACTTGGGACTGAATAAGACCTTAGAGACCATCAAATCCAACTTTCTTTATTTTGTCACTTGTAAATTAAATGAGTTGCCCAGGATTACTTAGCCAGCAAATCTCTGAAAAAGGAATAGAACGAAAGGTGTTTTCATCTCACACAAAGATAACTTCCTTTCCAATCTTAGTTGATATTATCTTCTCCTAAGGAATCATGGAGGTTCAAATGTTGAGAAGGACAGTGAAGGATATTTTCAAGTATATAAAAGGCTGACATATGGAAGAGAGAATAATTCAGTACTGTGACTAGAAAAAGGCGCACTTAGGTTTGAAGCTAGGAACATATTTGCTAACCCTTAGAAGTAGAAGATGGAATGCACTGCCTCAAGAAGTAGCAGGTGCTTCCCTTGCCAGAGACCTTGAAGCAAAGATAATGAAGACATTTAGGGAGGTTCTAGATCAGATATAATGAGAATAATTTACATTTCAATAGCACTTTGAGGTTTATAAATTACTCTACTTATATTGTCTCTAAATTGTATTAAATGACCTCTAGAATCTGCTAGCATTGTAAAAAAGAATGCATCTCCCAGGAGGCTATCCTTCTGCTAAAGAGCCTTCTGAACCTAAGGAGGCTGGAACTTAGCAGCCAATACCTATTACTGGGCTATTACCAAAGTCTTCCTTCTTCTGGTGGAGCCTTCCAAAGACTGGGATCCCCTAGCACAGTCTCTGATTCCACAGCTTGATAAAGAGCTTTTAGCATGTTATTTTTATTATACAAACTGATCCTTCACATTTGTCTAATGCACTACTCTAGAAAGGTTGATGCATATAAAGGTGACACTGTGACCTAGGAACTATATCAATACAAAACATTTCTCACCCAAATGAAGTCAGATCTACACAATTGGAAAAATATCAGTTACTCATAGGTAGGTCCAGCTAATTTAACAAAAATGACAAATCTATTTAAATCGATCTATTTAAATCTGAATAAATTATGGTATATGAAAGTAATGGAGTATTATTGTTCTATAAAAATTATGAATGGGTTGATTTTAGGAAGAGCTGGAAAGATTTACACAAACTGATGCTGAGCAAAACAAGCAGAACTTGTAATACATTATACATGATAACAGTAAGTTTGCGCAATGATCAGCTATGACAGACTTGGCTCTTCTCTATAGTTCAATGATTAAAGGCAATCTCAATAAACTTTGGATAGAAAATGCCATCTGCATCCAGAGAGAAAACTATGGAGATATGGAGAGAGCCATATAAATCAACACATGCTATATTCATTTTTTCTTTCTTTTTTCTGTTTCTTTTTTCTCTCATGGTTTTTCCGTTTTGTCCTGAATTTTCTCTCCCAACATAATTCATAAAGAAATGTGTAAAAAAACGAATGTGCATGTATAACCATAAAAAATAAACAATAATAAAAAATACCAAAGAAAAAAGATAAAATATAGCATTTGAATATAATTGAAAATTCTAGTGTTATAATGACAATATAATAAATGCAGAGAAATAGAAAGACATATGAACTGATACAAAGTAAGCAGAATCAAGAAAACAAAATAGACAATGACTACAAAAATGTAAGTAGAAAGAATGACCGCAAAACAATAAAAATGGATGTTATAAAAATTACAGGTAAAAAACTTGGCACTAAAAAAATATGACACTGTACATAGGAAGCCTGAACCTGAAATTCAACCCTGCCTCACTTACTTACTATCTTTGTGACCATGGATAAATCATTTAATCTCTGTCTCTGCCTCAGTTTCCTCTCCTTATACAATGGGGATAATAAGATCTACTTCCCAGTGTTATTGTCAGGATAAAATAAAATAATATTTATAAAGTACTTTACAAACTTTTACAGGGCTATATAAAAAGTAACTGTTATTTTAATCTATATTGACATATGTAAATACCTATTGTTGTCTCCCTAGTAGAGAATAAGCTGCATAAAGGCAGAGATTCTTTGTCACTTCAGTCTTTGCATCTTCAGTATCCAGTACAGTTCTAGTCACATAGTTGTTGTTCAATCATTTCAGTCATATTTGATTATTTGCGATTTCATTTTCTTGGAAAGTACCAGAATGGTTTGCCATTTCCTTCTCCAGCCCATTTTATAAATGAGAAAACTGAGCAAACAGGGTTAAGTGGCCTGCCCAGGATCACGTACCTCGTATGTGACTGATGCCATTTTTGAACTCAGGAAATTGAGTCTTCCTGACTTCAAACCCAGCACTCTCTCTACTGTATAACCTAACTACCCCATGCACAAAACAGATGCTTAATAAATGTTTATTGATTGTTTGTTTGAGAGTTAGGATTAATGTATAGAAGTTGCTAACAAGTAGGCAGATAGCAGTCTAACATAAAAATGAACTTTCTAATAATGAAAACTAAACAAAATGTAAGGGGTTCTCTGGTTAGGGATGATGATGAGGAAGAGGAAGAGAGGAAGCAGGAGGAGGAGGAAACAGAAGGAGAAGAAGGAGGAAAATTATAGTTGTTGTTAATAATCTGATAACTATTTGACTATATGACACTGTGTAAGTCACTCCCTCAGAACCTTAATTTTTTCATTTGCTTACTGAAATGCCAGTACCAGGACTCCAGGACTTAGACCTAAAACAAGGTCTTCTGACTCCAGACTCTGGAACTTCTGCTCTTAGAAAGTAATTG
Source organism: Myrmecobius fasciatus (assembly GCA_023553655.1). NCBI lineage: Eukaryota > Metazoa > Chordata > Mammalia > Dasyuromorphia > Myrmecobiidae > Myrmecobius > Myrmecobius fasciatus. The sequence continues at coordinate 24,081 of JAJPUD010004638.1, read as the reverse complement.
GAACTACTACTACTACTACTACTACTACTACTACTACTACTACTACTACGTAGCCAATCTGTTTCCCTCTCCCAGGTTTGAACTTTACAAATTACCAGTGGAGAAATTATATTTCATCAGGGGAAAACACTAACTACTAATGTCCAAGACAAAGAACCACGCTCATTTATGCCAAAATCCCTTCAAATTCTAAACCTATGATTCTGTGGTTTCAGCTATGCATCTGGGAACAAACAAAATAGAAAATTTCTCTTAAAATTCCCAGATTTTAGGTGTTATCGAGTAGGTGTATATAAGAGTGTATGTGGAGAGAGGTATCAGAGCTATTTGGGAAATATTCAATCAGGATTCATAGACCTTTCAGATGAAAGGGACAAATCTATTCTAAAGTATCCTTTAAAGGAAAACAAAAAATTAGCATCTCTGAGAGACCCCAGAGAGAGCCAAGAACATCACACAGCTTATCAAATTAACCTGTCCAGTCTCCAAGGTCAGGTTTTCACTGTTACCACTTGTCAACCTTCCCTTCCAAAGGAGATAATGAGATCCTTTTGAGAATGATAAGATACAGACTTACCTTAGTCCAGAAACAGCAAAAAAAAAAATTACCCTAATGTTGGGGTGGCAGTAAATAGTGGTGCAGTAAATAGTCAGATTTGGAATCAAAAAGACATCTTCCTGAGTTCAAATCTAGCCTCAGACCATTCTAGCTGTGAGCTATTGGACAAGTCAGTTTCCTCATCTGTAAAATGAGCTGGAGAAAGAAATGGTAAACCATTCCAGTATCTTTGCCAAAAAAAATCCCAAATGGAGTCGCAGAGTCAGAAACGACTGAACAACAATTGAACAACAACAATGTTGGTGTGATCATTGGCATTCTCCCCAAAATCTATTCTTCTTTCTTTTTAAAGTTAGATTTATTAAATCATCTGAATTACTTTCACATGAAAGCACATATTTCTTAGCTTTACACGTAAATTCCAGTTTCTGAACTCTGAAGATTCCTTCAAATGTAAAATAGAAAGAACTGTTTATGGTTTGACCTGTGGGTCTAAGTAATAGGTAATAGCAATCTTCAAGGCCTAAATCTGACTCTGATGTTTCTTGAGTTATCTTGAATAAATTACCTCTCTCAGGGTCTTATTTTCTTGATCTGGGTAAATGATGCAATTGGGCTAGATGGGCTCTAAGGTCCATTCCATGACCAAGTGGTCTAAGGCCTGTTACATCCAAGGTTCTCCCTGGGTACCTAAGGAAGTCTGTGTTAAAGAAATGAAGTGAGGTCTGCAAAAATGCTTGAATCTCTTCTTCCAAAAGAACAAGGTATAAAAAATGTAAAATTTAAATGTAAAGAGGGAAAAAAAACATGAAAGGAAAATTTGACGTAGATGAAGGAAGTTTGCTGAGTCCTAGGTATCAATCCTACCAACTTGAATATACAGAATAAATAGAGACAGACAGATCAGGGTAACTGATTGCTTTGATTGTTAGGTAGGACTAGGGATAAGCCAAATGCTGTTCTACCTCTCCCATTCTCTCTTGGTCATTAGTCCCTGACCAAAGACCTTCCCTAAAACTATTCTTTTAACCAGGGGAGAAAATCTACTCAATAATAGAGTGAATCATAGGAAGAACTAATCTGACTGAGAATGAGCATGTGAAACATGCTTCATCTCTATATAATCCAATCTTGAGACTCACTAGACAAGTGCATTAACCATTGGACCAGTGGACTGGAAATCTGCTCTGCTTCTGCCTCTTTCTCAATTCATTATCAAATCAAAACTATTTTTGCTATAGGGAAGGGCCTGCCAATCTACTCTCCTATGGTCCTCCTCAGAATTCCTATGATTTACAGCAGCATATTCCTAAACAGAAGTTCCTCTCCCTGGCCTTCACTCTACTCATTCATACCTAGTCATGTCAACCCCTTCCTGCCTGTGTCCCCATCCCACTCCTTCCATAATCTTTCTCTATTCCCTCTGGAACCTGTGTTTTGTTGTCAACAAATTGCCCTTCATACTTGTACTTCAGTTTATATTGATTTATATGGCTGAATATAAGTGTCCTGAAAGCAAGGACTTTGACTCTATATCCATAGCACCTAGTACAGTCATGAATTCTTCATGAACCCATTAGGAGTTTTCTTGGAAGATACTGGAATAGTTTGCCTTTTCCTTCAGATCATTTTACAGATGAGGAAACTGAGGCAAACAGAGTTAAGTTATTTGACCAGGATCTCACAAGTAGTGTCTGAGGCTGGTTTTGAACTCAGGAAGAAAATGGATTATTTTGATTCCATGCCCAGCATTCTATTCACTCTGCCATGCAGCTCTTCCTGTGCCATCAAACTGCCTAGGTGCTTAATAAATGCCCAACGAAGTGATAAAATTAGGACTCAGACCTGAAACTTAACAAATGCTCACTAAAGTGATAAAATTAGGATATAAACCTGAAATCAGATCTTCTGACTTCAAATTGAATGTTCTTTCCACTCTACCACAAGAAACAAGGAGGAGACCAGATTATAGAGGGTCTTGAATGCCAGCCAGAGGAGTTTGGATATGACCTAATAGACAGCAGGGAGCCATCACCACACTGTAAAAAATGATGCTTTAGGAAGATCCATTCACCAACACCATGAGCCAGGAATTAGAGGGAGTTATAACATTCAATCCCAAGATCACTATTGGTGATTGGCTTTATATTGTGAGGTCCATGATTAGATAGCTGGTGATCTTCTTTGCTTCAGTCCAGGATTTTGTGGTCTTGTGAATAATAGACCCGTTTCTAAGTTCTGTTTCACAGAACCAGGCACAATAGCCACTATGTTTCCCCATTAGAGTGGACTATTTGCCTTTCTTTATATCCCCTGGGCTTAGCCTGGTGCTTAACACTTAGTAGGTGCTTGATAAATACTTGTTGATCAATTGACATTTTCACTCAAAAACTTGCTGTTGACTAGATTCAACTACTATTCATTTTGATTACACAAACTTACTTCTTGGTCCCTCCTCTGTAAATGTTATTTGCTGCCAAAAAAAAGGATGGGAGAAGTGGATAGTGCCATAACCCTGTCCTCTGCTGGTATCAGGCCATATCTGGAACATTCTATTATTTAGGTTGATGTATTTAGGACAGATTGGAGGTCAATCAAAAAGGGATCATAATATTTAGAGCTAGAAGCTACTACCTTGTACAACCTTTCCATTTTACAATACAGAAATCTGAGACCAAGGTTAAGTGACTTGTTCAAAGTAACACAGATGGTAAGTGATTGAGTTTGGATTTGAACTGTGCCAGTCTGGAGACTTTGCCATGCTAGGATGGCTAGAAAGAACCAGGAATGTTCAATGTGTTTCTTCACACTGCTTTCAAGTACTGAATGTTCACTTAAGTGAAATTATTATTATTAAAGACAATATCTTCTACCATCAGAGCTGTCTTTTCCCAAATAACTAACAGCAAATCTGACCCCCCCCACTTGCCTAAAAACATGCCCCTTGCTTTTTTGTGTTGTGTAATCCTCCAATTCTGTTCAGAATGTGAGCCTATTCTGATATTCATGCATAGAGGAAAGAAAGAAAATTATAAAAAACCTTAGGTTTTAGGTGGGGAAAGACATGCTTACTATCTTCTAATATTTAAGGAGCCATCATGGGAAGAAAGATTTTACTTGTTCTGCTTGAGAATGCCTGGCACATTTTCAAATTAAGTTGTTTTTCAGTCATGTCTGACTTTTAGTGACCCCATTTGGGATTTTCTTGGCAATGATACTAGATTGGTTTGCCATTTCCTTCTCTAGCTCATTTTATAGATGAGGAAACTGAGGTAAGGAGGGTTAAGTGACTTGCCCAGAGTTGCCCATTTAGTAAAGGTTTCAAGCCAGATTTGAACTCAGAAAGATGAGCCTTTCTGGTTCCACGCTTGATGCTCTATCCACTGCAATACCTAGCTGCCCTGGCATAATAGGTGTTTAATAAATGTGGATTGGTTAAGAATTAGGATTAATGTATGGAAGTTGCATACAAGAAAGCAGATGACAGCGTGACATAAAAACGAACTTTTTTTTTTTTGCTTTTTGCTGAGGCAATTGGGGTTAAGTGACTTGCCCAGGGTCACACAGCTAGGGAATGTTAAATGTCTGAGACCAGATTTGAACTCAGGTCCTCCTGACTTCAGGGCTGGTGCTCTATCCACTGCACCACCTAGCTGCCCCCAAAATGAACTTTCTAATAATGAAAACTAACCAGAAATGGAATGGGTTCTCTGGTGAGAGATGATGATGATGATGATGATGATAACAATAGTTATTATTAATAATCAATAACTATTTGACTATATGATACTGAGTAAGTCACCACCTCAGAACCTTAATTTTCTCCTTTGTGGAATAGGAATAAAAATGCCTATAGTTCATACTTTGTGAATTGTGAAAAAAAGAGATTAAACTAGGAAAGTGATAATAATAAAGTTAACATTAATTTAAAATTTTTATATTAATTATTAATACTTTAAAGTATGATTTCTTTTTGTTAGAAAAAACTGATCCAGACTTGTGTTTTTCCACCACCAATGCAGATCAGTCACTTTTCTGAGATTCAGATTCTACACTATTTCTTAAAGCACTTTACCTAGTTTGATTTCTTTTGAGCCTCCCAGCAACTATGTGAAATATAAAGTGTAAGCATTATTTCCTATTTCACAAATGAGAAAATGAGGGATCAGAGAGTTTAATTGACTTGCCCAGGATTACACAGCTAATAGAACTTCTGACTCCAACTCCAAAACAGAGGCAGAGTCTGTGTGACTTATTAGCAGGATGTTTTGTGAAAGGTTATCCCATTCAGGTACCAATTAGTCTTGAACTTGATGAGCTCTGAGGTTGCCTCTAACTTAAGAAGTTTTGGAATATTTCAGTAATTTGAATTTGACTTAAAAGGCCTGGCTTCAACAGCCTCCATCCCTGTGAGCCAGCATTGAGCTTTCCACATTGGCTCCAGCCTATGTCTATGGCCTCATCTTCCACAACTCCTCTCCTCAACTTCTTTCCTCCAATCAGAGAGGGAAGCAGAGAAACACAGATAGCATCTAGGCGGGGCCAGAACTGGATGCTTCCAGCAGCCACTAAACCCCAGCAGGAACCCAATAAAGCCAGGCTGACGTGCAGTCCCTGCATAGAAAGTAAACAGTGGTTGGAATTATATCCAAACAGATAAATTTGTGACCAAGGAAGCAGCTCTTGGATTGGGGTAAGAGTGCTAGGGTTTCATACCCAGAACACAATGACTCTGCCCCCACCCCAAACTCTCCAGCCAAAGACTTTCTTACTCTCTGCAAGGGCTGGTAATTGAAGAAAAGCATCCAAGGATTAAGGTTTAAGGTTGGAGGAAGAATATCCAATCCAAATCATTATTTGCCCTTTTCTGGGAATCAAAGTAAAATGCATAGATTTGTCAAAGGGGTCTAAACTGAGTATGTTACTCTGGATTCTCCTTGTTGTTGCTGTGGCCGCTGTTGCTGTTGTTCAGTCTCATCTTATTCTTTTTTTTATTTTTTTTTTGCTTTTTGCTGAGGCAATTGAGGTTAAGTGACTTGCCCAGGGTCACACAGCTAGGGAATGTTATGTGTCTGAGATCAGATTTGAACTCAGGTCTTCCTGACTTCAGGGCTGGTGCTCTATCCACTCCACCACCTAGCTGCCCCTCATCTTATTCTTTATGACCCAATAAGCATTGATATAGAACTCACAATGTGCCAAGCACCAGCCTTACTCTACTCCTTTTTACTTTAGTCCAACTCACTTGCAAGTCGCAGAATCTCTTTCCTGATGCAGTGGTCTTCAAGAACAAAAGAGAAACAGCAACCTGTGTGTAGTATGAGCTGTCCCACTGGAAACTCTGCTAGTCAGTTCCAGTTGAACAATACTGCTCCCTCCTTCCTTCTTTCTTTTCTTTCTACTTTCTTTCCTTTTTTCCTTCTTTCCTTCCTTCCTTCCTTCCTTCCTTCCTTCTTTCCTTCCTTTCCTTCTTTTCTTCTTTCCTTAATCAATTCCTTCTTTGTCCACATAGGGTATCATACCCTTACCTGCAGATGCTCTCTCCAAAGGACTGTAAATTTTGATCACTAAAACCTCTCAGGATATCTTAGGTTTACAAGCTAGATTTCTTTCTTAAGGATTACTCTGGCTCTCTTTGGCTAACAATAGGTCCTAATCCAAGCCTCTGTTAGTCATTGTCCGTGCGGCTTAGAGTGAATATAAATAGCATTTATTTCTGTTTGACCAGAAAACCTGAGGGTTTCCCCTGCCAGCCTGATTTTTTGTTTTAAATCTAGGTAAAAGAGGTCATTCTTTGCTTCATTTCTTACCTAGTCTTAATCATTGGATGGGCATTACCTTAGTTAAACTGAGAGTTGTTAATGTCTTTGGCTTTAAAAAAGGTAAAGGTCTCCTCACTGTATCCAGGGCCATCTCCAATCCTCTTGATCTATTTCTGTCCACTGGACCCAGATTGCTCTGGAGGGTAAAGTGAGACCTGTGACCTTGCACAGCTCTCCCTCATTTCAATCCAATTCACTTGCAAGTCATAGCATCTCCTCCCTGATGTCATGGTCTTCTTTGAGGATGAAAGACAAACAACAATAATGTGACAGGCAGATAATCTCATTTGATCCTCACAACAACCCTGCAAGGTAGTTTTTATTACTATTCCCATTTTATAGTTGAAGTAACTGAGGCAAACAAGTTAGGTGTCTTGTTCAGGTCATGCAGCTAGTAAGAGTCTGAGGGAGGGAGGATTTATACTTAGGTTTTTCTGAGTCCAGGTCAAGTAGTCTTATCTACTACACAATCAGCTGCCTAAAGCAGAGGAATTGGCTTCAAACTATAGTGAAAGAACCAGCCTTTGAATTCTGCTTCCGTGTGACTTGTGTGATGTTGGATAAGTCATTTAACTTCTTTCTGGGTCTCAATTTCCTCATCTATAAAATGAAGCATATTAGATTAGATGGCCACAAAGATCTCTTCCAGATGTAAAAATTTATCTATAAATTTTTTTAAAAGGGCAGTCATCTCTGGGTTTCCTTCTACTTTTAACTAATATGAGTCAATAGTAGGTGAGTAGGGACTAGACCTGCAATTTTGTTTATAGAGGGAACTTTTTGGTGAGGAAATTCCCTCCACCAGTGAAGGTTAGCCCCTTTTTTGTCATTAAAAGTCATGGAAAAGTACTGAGAACCTAAGCAACTTGCCCATCCACGTTATTTTCATATCAAAGATAGGACCTGAACCCATTTCTTATTGGCTCCAAGAATGCCTCTTCATGCACCCCATAATTTCTGTCTCTATAGTACTTTAGGTTTTGCTTTTATTTCTTGTTTTAAATATGTATTTAGTCTTTGTTTTACACAATTGCATATGTATAACCTATGTCAAGGAAGGAGGGATAGAATTTGGAATAAAAGCATTTTTAATGTTAAAAATTGTTTTTATATGTAATGAAAGAGAAATTAAATATTTTTAAAAAGAAAAGAGAAAAAATGAACTGCTATTATATCCTAAAATATATACATATATCTTACAGAATCAAGAATAATCCTCACAAAAAATTCTAATAAATAAAATGAGGAATTAAATCCTACATAAAAATCATATGTCCCCAAATATTTATAGCTTGCTACAGAGAAAATATGTATATACAAACGCATACAGACTTTAACAAAATAATGACAGTATTTTACTTGTGGTGCTCTATTTTTGTGTGTGCTCTATTTTTTCTCATTTGTATATTTATTCTATTTTGTTTCTGTTTAAATATATATGTTTGTGTATATGTATATATAACTATTTGTTGTATATACGAATTGCAAGGTAGAGTATGCACCTTAGCACATTCAGCCTCACACAGGATACATTCCACTTGACAGTGACAAGAGTATTAGATTTGCAACCATAAAACCTGAGTTCAAATTCTGTCTCTGCTACTTAGTTTGAACTAGAGTGAGACAGTTAACCTCTCTTAGTTTCATCTGTCAAGTTAGGCTGGATGATCCTTAAAGTCCCTTTCAGTTCTGAAAGTGAGCCTATAATCTGGATTCAAATCCCTCTTCTACCATTTATTATCTATGTCATTTTAGGCACCTCAGCTAGCTTTCCTGAACCTGTTTCCCCTTCTATAAAAGAAGGGAATGGGATTAAATAGCCTTTGAGGTCCTTCTCAGTTTGAAATCCAGTATTCTATGATTTAAGAAGGGTCTCCATGCAGCTGTGACCATTAACACTACATACACACACACACACACACACACACACATGCATGCTTCACACACCCTTCTGAGAAGACCTCCTTGAAGGACTCACCCTAACCCCTCCCGCTTTGGAAGGCAGGGAAACCACAGAGCTTGGCCCTCCTTCACCCCTGCAATCCCTAAATTGGTGATTGATGTTCTGCTGGGCCACCTCCCTCAGCCCCACACTGTGGCTGGCCCAACCTTAATCATGTGGTGCCTCTGCTCCTAGTCAAAGCTCACCCCAGAGCCAAATAGCCACTGGCCCACCCTAGATGTGGCAGGCAAGGCCCTGGTCTCTCTCTCTAACCCAAACCACCCATTAAGAGTCTGTTTAGCCCAGACATGGGGTTGTGTGGTTTATTTTACTGCTTTTTAATTACTCTAATTGAAGGGAACTTATCCCTTTTTCTAAATAAGTAGCTGCTCCTACACTCTCTTCTCCATTTAAACTCTCTTTCAATGGTTCCAAGCCTCATAAACATCCTAGCATTGAAGTTGGGGTGGAGATGACAGGGGAAAAAGAGGGGTGGTGTTTTAGGAGGTAGAACAGATGCATTTCATTAGCTTGGATTGGCTTATAGGTCAGCCCTTACAACAGCACATAAACATAAGGAATCACAGAAGCTCAGAACTGGATGGAACCTCAGAGATCACCTAAGTCAACCTACTCATTTCACAGTTGAGGAAATTGAGCCTTAGAGAGATTAAATGACTTTGCTTATGATAACATAGCCACTAAGAGATAGCATGAACATTTATGGAAAGACACCTGAATTTAAAGTCAAGGAAACTGGATTTCAGTCCTATGCTATCTATCTTTCTATCCACCCATCCATTCATTTAATTATTCATTCATTAATTTACTTAATTATTTTTTATTTCTTTAGTTTGTTATTGCTTTTGTAGGCCTGTTAAAGACATGTAACTCCCCTAACTCTCAGTTTCTTTATCTGTAATGAGAAGATTAGACTAAGAAATCTCCAAGTTTTCTGTCTGGCTCTGAAACTGTAATTCTTTTAATCCAACTTTGGAAAGTAGAAAGTGTTCTTTCCATTATGTCAATCCAACCAGTATCTGAGCAAGAATCTCTTTAAGAATATTGCCAACAAATGAGCATTGAGCTTTGTCTGGAAGACTTCTGTTAATAAAGAACCTATGACCTCCTTAAGTATTCTAATCACTTACATTTGCAGTCTTGTCTCACGATGTAGAAATGGTTTTCTTATATCAAACCTCCTTGAAGCTCCTACCACTCAATGACTATTCTGAGTAGGATCAAAAAAAGTCTAATCAGGCCTTCTCATGACATATTTTAAATACCCAATCACTTCAATTCCTGCAATCCTACCCCCTGGCCTTCTCTTTCTCATTTGATCTTATTCCTCTTACTCTTTACTCTAAGGGGCCATCTTTGGGAAGATGATCTACTCCATTTTAATAAACCAAGGAGTTAAAGTTAAAATTTAAGTAAAGCAATTTAAGTAAATTCTTATTTGTTTTGTAAACATGCTGAATTTAATGAACACACAAAAAGAATATTTCTACACATAAAATATACTAGAAAAGGGTTATGTATAAAAATATGAATCCAGTTTGCTCTTTTTCTTTTCTTTTTTCCCCTGAGGCAATTGAGGTTAAGTGACTTGCTCAGGGTCACACAATTAGGAAGTGTTAAGTGTCTGAGACCAAATTTGAACTCAAGTCCTCCTGACTTCAGGGCTGGTGCTCTATCCACTGCACCCCCTAGCTGCCTCCCACCTCCATTTGCTATTTTTTAAAAATACACAATAAATTCAAAGTCTGATTTTCAAAACTGTCCCACACCTATCTACATTTCCTTTTGACCTTTCATTTATTCTCTTCTGTGCCTTTATAAAATATTTCAATTACCTTCTTTTCCCTCTTCTCCCTCTTTTTGGTGAGTGCAATCTTACGCTTAGCTCCCTTTTCCCCCATAATTATACCTCCCAAAATTAAAAAAAGACAATTCTTATAACAAATATGCATAGACCAACAAAACAAATGCAAAAATGTATCCCTTATTCTACACTTTGGGCTTATCAACTTTCCAAGAGTAAGGGGCATGTTTCCTCACAAAGCCTCTGTATTCATATTTAGTCACTGCATTGTTCAAAGTTTTACTTTTTTTCTTTACAATATTGTCACTGCATAAATTATTCTCTGTATCATCATACAATTATTCCCAAATTTCTCTGAAGTCAAGCTTTCATCATTTCTTACAACATAATATTCTATTCAACTGACATACAATAATTTGTTCAGTTACTTCACAATTGATAAGTACCCCTATCATTTTTTACATTTTTTACATAAGGATGCTTTTCCTCTTTATTTTCTTTGGGATTTAGACCTCTTAGTGGTATCACTAGGTCAAACAGTATATACAGGTTAGTAATCTTGGTGGACATAGTTCCAAATTGCTTTTCAGAATGATTGAACCAATTCACATCTCTAACAACAGTTTACCAGTGTGTCTGTCTTCTCACTGTATCTGCTGCCATCTTACAGAAACTTATAGTGTCTATCCTACTTATTGTACAGAAGCCCATTCTCTAGACTAGGGATCTACAAACTTTTTTAAAATCCTTCATCTCAGTCAGCATTTTTACCTTTTGGAGGGTTATGTTGTGGGGGCAAGGAGAGAACAGGAGATGGGGCATGAAGGGTGGGGAATTTTTCAATAGCATCTATGATTTAGAAAGAAGGGGGAGTTTAGCTGAATTCCTAATTAGCTTAGCTGTAATGGGTAGAATGGAGAAGTCACAATGGGTAAAGGGTAAGTATGCTTATATTACAGAAAAGCTCCATGATTGGCTATTTCAGACAGAGAAGGATGCTACCCATCTCCTGCCTCTGCTTGATTAACTACTAAAACCTGAAGTCAGTGACTGCCTCACTTTACATTACAGGATGCTCAGGAAGAACTAACAGCTCACGGATAAGGACTTGCCAAACCCTTTTCAGGGCTACCTTTGGTGTCCCTCTTCACCCAACTCTTACTTGTGGCTCCAAGAAGCTATAACACGCACAGCAATCACACCCTGATAGAACTATGTTGGCAGACAAACTAAACCACATTAAGGGTAACTGATAATCCTCAAGCCTAATAGTGAGCTAGGGGGATATATATCCCAAGCATGTGAAGACTTTCTCTGGTGGAATGGATGATTGAGAACAATTTGTTCCAACAAGCTATAAATGTGGCTGAAGAAGATGCTATGGAGTACTTAGAGCTCAATTAGACAAAGAAGTCAAGGTCATCCATTGCATCCTGGGCTATTGCCAGTTGTCTTGACTTTTGTCCTGCCCCTGGACTTCAATGATTATGGAAGAGAGAGTGAAGCTGATGATTTTGTGCAATTCTGCCTCACTTAAATTCAATTCATGTGGAAGCAAAGACATCACCCATTATTGTAATGTTTTTGGTACTTTTCAAAATTCAAGGATGAACAACAACAGAGACTATTACAATTGATTTGAAAGTATCTCTAACCAGTTGGCCAGATAGACATGAAAAGTAGTTATTTTAATACTTTAAGAATCCATGACTTCATCTTTGTTCTTACTCAATGTGTAATACCAAGAATCCAAGATCACACAGCAAGTTAGTGGCACAGAACAAAATTTGAATCCAGCATGGCAGTTGCCTCCCTATAACCTGAGGGATGCAATCTTTACCTTCTCTTCCTACTGACCATTTACTTTTCTGGTTCAGAATTTGGGAAAGAAGAAAAAAAGTATTCATATTATGCCTTAGAATATCATATAACATAGCACATTACTATCTTCCTCTTGCTCACCAAAGACATGCCTTATTTGAGGATGAAAATGGTATAAGCCATGGTCCAGCACTTTCTTTTCATCTCTATATCAAACTCACTGAGTTTTCATCCTGAGGCCTGTCCCTGAAGATCTTCTCTTCCCAAAGGCTAATGTGACAAACAAATTCATGCTGTCAGCTACATTAGCCCAGATTAAACCTATACTGTTTGCCTGGATTGGACCAGGAATAATGGTCAGAAGGGACAAAAAGATTAATTTTGGTTTAATGTTTAAAAAAATATTCCTTATAACTAGAACTAACTAAAAGTGAAATGGGGCTCCCTTAAGAATACAGAAACCAGAGCACATCTCAGCACCATACGAGACTTCTGAGGCCATTTTGTCCAACTCTTACCTGAACAGAAATCCCTTAGACACATCATTCTTTCATTCTTTGGTTCATTCTTTGCCTCAAGGTATGACATCATTATCTTCATCATCATCATCATAGCATTTATATAGCCATTAACATTTGCAAATTAAAATGTAGATATAGATATATGTGTTTACACATATATACACCCATATTTGTACAGTATTTCAAAAGGCTTAGTGTAGTTTTGTTTTTTTTTCCCCTTAGGCAATTGGGGTTAAGTGACTTGCCCAGGGTCACACAGCTAGGGAATGTTAAGTGTCTGAGACCAAATTTGAACTCAGGTCCTCCTGACTTCAGGGCTGGTGCTCTAACCACTGTGCCACCTAGCTGCCCCAAGGCTTGGTGTAGTTTTAAGCTTTAACAACTTCAGAATTATAAAGACCACAAACTTACAAACAAGTAGTCATCCTCCAGTTAAAGACTTGCAACATGTGGAAATATACCACTTCTTGAAGTAACCTATTCTGCTTATTATTTCTCTAATTATTAGGGTAGTTTTCCTTACATTGAGCCTAAATCTACCTTTCTGAAGCTGTTAATCACTGTCTTACCATCTCTTTGAAGATGGCAGGGCCAGTATTATGTAATCTTCATTTTATGCTGAGGACCAGAGACAGGAAGTGATGCCCATGGTCTCACTATGATTTAATGGCAGAGTGGAGACTAGAACTGAGATATCCTGACTCCAGGTCAATGCCTTTTCCATAACCTGTCACAGCCTACATAAGATTAACATGGCCATTAACTCCCCTTACATGACAAAAGGAGAATAGAGATCAAATATGTCTCTTGTAATAACAAGTCTTCTTTTGTTAGTAGAATAAGGAGAAATGAGAGGTTCACTCTTGGCCTCAAGGTGTGACATTATCATCTTCATCATCATCATAGCATTTTATAGCCATTAAGCTTTGCAAATTGCAATATATATATAGATATGTTTACACACATAGATACCTATACTTACACAGTATCTTAAAACTACTTAATGTAGTTTTAACAATTTCAGAATTATAAAGGCTACCAACTTATAAAAATAGAATTTGAAATACTATTTAAGATTTTAAAATATTGGCGTTTCTTGTTAACATTCAACAAGACACCATCCTATGCTATATACACATTGCTATGGTTAATTTTCAAGTTTTATAAAAACTGTCATCAGCTGCTGCTCCATGACTGAAAGGTTTTTATTTATGATAATAGACTTAAAGATCATTCTAAAAATAAACCTTTGATGAGTATATGATTGTTTTGACATGACCCCACAAGAAAAAAGTATAATGGAGATAAATCAAGTGACTGAGGTGGCCGAACAAGAGGATCTCTTCTATTCTATTAATTCACTACTTTGAGAAAGTGTCACCCAGAAAATTAAATTGAAATTGAAAATGGATTATCCTAAATTCACAAAATTCAAAAACAACTGTAAAAAATTTAAATAATTAAACTTTCAAATAATGACTTTTTCTTTAAGTTTGTGGCATTTATATTTCTGAAGTTGTTAAAGCTCAAAACTGCTGAGACTTTTGGTATAGCTTATACATAATTTCATTAGATCTTCACAACCACCCTTTGAGGATGATAGGTGTTATTAATATCATTTCCCTTTGATTTTCTCCTATAAGAACTTAAACAAGAAGTTAAGGGGAGACCATGGCTTAGCAGAGAATAGAAGGCCCACTTTAGAGTCACAGACACAGACACAGAGATTCCAGCTCTGGTATATACAAACAGAATAAGTTCACTTCAACTCTCAGTGCCCCAGGAAATCCTCTTTATTAAAGATGAGTTGCCAATATGCTTCAGTGGAGAGACTATCCATACTAGGAATTCCTTATAAAATAATAGTTTTAGTCCAAATAAATTAACTTATTTTATTTTTTAGAGACATCATGGCATTGTGGATTGAGAACTGACCTCAGAATAAGGAAAATCTCCATTCAAGTGCCAGCTCTGATATATTTGGGTTACATCCCTGGAAAAGTCACTTTTAATAACTCAATGCCCCAGGCAAGCCTCTAAGACTTTAAATTACAAAGAATGTGCTGATCTGTGTTGAGAGATGGACTTTTTTCATAATGAGTTGCCTGTAACAATAAGATCACAAGTCTGAACCCCCCCCCAAAAAAATCATCTTTTTAGAATAGTGTCCAATGGTATCCCTCTCCATTCCCCACTCTGTTTTTGGCTCATAGCGTCAACTAATCTCTTCTCCTTAAGGTGGTAAGTTACCAGGGTTTTCCCTCCTAGTTGTGAAACCTGTGAAGTTTTCCAGAAAACTAACAGTCATTTAGCAGAAGGATGAGAAGACCACGGCAATAATGTACTTTGCCAAATCTCTAAAATTCTTTATAAAGTGGCTTGAGAATTCTGATTCGAACTCTGGTTTTGATGTTTCTTTTCCTAAACCTCAAAAAGCTCTTCAAGAAAATGTTTATCAGTTGAGTATAAATAAGTCAAAAATATCTGATTACATTTTCCTGAAATTTGACAAGAAGCTAAAAGTTAAGACACAACTATCTGGGTAAAAATGTCTTTGGATGTCAGAGAGTCATAGGATTTACAACTGGACATGAACTTAGCATCATCAAATTGGATCTGACCTTAAAAAAAACCATAACCCATATGTTAGAGGATCTCTTCAAACATGAAGAGATGAAGCACACTGAATACTTCTCATTTTTCTGGTTTATTTATTCCACCCAGACAGAACCTAATAATATCAATGTCTGATACCACCTTCCCCCTACCAAGGGTGGCTACCAGTTCCCCTTACAAACAGTAAAGTTCATAAAGATCAAAGCATAGAAACAGTTTTAGTTAATTAAATAACACAGAAAAAACTCATATATGATCCCACTGTTGTATGGCCTTCATTTTCAAAAAGGACCAATGCTATCACAATAATGGGTAATATATTGACTTATGTGTGAATTGAATTTAAGTAACGCAGAATTGTGCAAACTTGTCAGTTTCCCTCTCTATTCCAGAGAGTTATTGAAGTCTAATGGCAAGAGAAATATCAAGATCGTTAGCAATGTCCAGGACATAGTAAATGACCTTGAGATCTTCAATTTCTGACCAAGCTCTAAGTGTTCCATAGTGCTTGCTTTACCTACTTTTGTGACCTTTGAAATAAACTGTTCTGATCTACCCATTCCACTGTAGAAAGTCTACAACATGCTTGAAGTAGATATTCCTTTAATTCACCAGTGGGTTGGAGGTCTATTGGTTACTCTCAACTCGGTTTACCTCACCTGCCAAGACAGTTTTTCTGGGATATGGTCACTGAAATTGCTACAGCTTCTTGGAACTACAGATAAGAATTTGACCCCTAGACAGTAAAGGTAAATGAGCAGTCCTGAAAAGAATTCAGCAAGCCTGAAAGTTTAGTCCTTTCTAAAAAACCTAAATACCCCAATTGATCCCATATTCAAACATTCACATAACCCTTGCTCCCAACATATATACATATAGAAGGCTACTCTTTCACAGAGACCTGTGCAGTCTTTCTGATTTATTTCCCAGATGAGACTCTGAGAAGCTAAAGGATAAAGATGGGGAGAAATTAGGGCTTGCTCTTTCATGTCATTACTCTTCTGTGTGACCATTTTGTCTAGACTATGTAATACTTCTCCTGACACCCTGGAAGCTCTCTCCAGGCATTATTAGTCACAGCTCTTTATGAGTCACTTTTCTTAAATCCCACTCATGATCTTCTGCATTCCCTCATCCTACAGGCTTCAAGTAAGCAGTCACTGATTTATTTTTACTTCCCATCCAACCATCTGCCCAGAACACCTCTGAATCTGCCTCTTTGCCAGTTGCTCCTCACCTGGACCTGATATGTAGACCCACATATTAGGGACCCAGAATCCAAGCCCCAATTTCTGGAGAATTTAATTCACTCACCTCTGAAGCTATCCAACTGAGTTGATTGGTGATGAAATACAAATTATCTTACTTAGCCCACTATATCTACAGTTGATCCTAGACCCCCAAACCATGCTTCAGCTTTTTATACTTCATCATCATTCAATTAACCCTCCTTTACACTACACCTTGTACTTCCTTAGAAAAAAATCTTCCCTTCCTGGTTACCACTCCATTGTATGCATTGTCTTTCCCTTTTAGAAGATAAGCTTGTGAAGCAAGATTTTGTCCAAAAGGGCAACTCATTCTACTCTCAGAGAAGTATAGCTTCTATATATCTTTATATAGCTCTAGCCCCTCATTATTTATGTCTAGATTATTAAAATATATAAAAACAGCCTTCTGATGCTGAGAGTTCAGGACTCAACTTTAAATGAGTATAAATTGGAGATTCAATGTGCAACAGAATATACAGGTCAGGAAAGCCTATCTGTGAGATATTGAATAAGTTACTTCATTTCTTTGATTACTTAGCTTCCTTATTTATAAAAAAAAAAATAAAGTTTGAACTAAACAATCCCTAAGGTCCATCCCTGTATTACTATTTTGATAAATCTGATTGTAAGTGATTGATTTCCTTTGTAATTCTAAGTATTTGATTTTATGTACCTAAAAACATTATTCTGAGAAAAGTTGTTAGATATTAATGGATCCAGCCTCCTCATTTTAGAGCATAACAAACTGGGATTTAGAAAGACCATGTGGCTAATCCAAGGTACTGTAGGTTACATTCATTAAATCAGGATTTGAAGCCAGATACTTAGACTGCAAATCCCAAGCTTCTGCAGCTGTACCATACCATCATATCATCCTACAAGATCTAACTTGAAAGCCACCTCTTCCATGAAGGCTTTCCTGTACCCTTTTTTTGTACTACCTATCTCTGTTTAACCATTTTGATCATATCCCAGCCACCCCATCCCCTTTGTTATTAAGAAGGTTATAATCCCACAGAAAATAGAGAAAACATGGAGAAAAGCAACCTATACCTTTAAGAACAGTCACCCCTCTGCCCAGTTAACTATCATGGGATATCTAAGAACTGACTTCCCTAGCATAAACACTGGCAGTGTAAGCACTAAGCCCTACAGAAATAAAATGAAATGAGATGATTCCTAATAGTCCAGCCATAAAACGATCAGGCATTGACTGCTCCAGGCAATTGCCAGGCATCTTGGCACTTTCAATGAGGAAGAACAAAAGAGGCAAAGCTGAAGTAGGGATGTATAGAGAGCTAGTGTTCACCAAGGCCCATCCTGCTCTGGGCCCATAAATCTCCCCTGTGGCCCAGGCGGGCCTGCAGGCGTCTCTTACTGTTCACGATACATTAGGCAGCCAGCCAACCAGCCAGTCAGAGAAGCAGGGTGTGATGGAGGCCTAGGGTAGGGGGAGGAAAGAAGGAGGTGCAGAGATAGGGACACCCTGAGTAAGAATCCTTTATCTGACATAAATTAGCAATGTGTTCATGGACAAGCCAAAAACTATATGAACCTCAGTTTCCTCAACTGCAAAATAGTAATAAAATATCTGAAAGTACCTTTTAGACTTCATTGATATATAAATTTAATTCTTCTCATCTTTATGTTCAATGATATTAAGATATAAATTATATGAGAACAATAAAATGATCAATCAATCAATCAACAGATGCTTACTAAGAGATGTGTAAGATATGGGCTAAGCACTAAGGACAAGAAGAAATACTCAAAACAGTCTCTACTCTCAAGAATTAGTCTGATAGTCTTATATTATTTATTCCTCATTATCTTATTTTATCTTATGATTTTGTTATTTTATTTATCCTGTCATTATTCCATTTATTATTTTATTTACTCAGCTCTTATTGTTTTGTTTATTATTTTTATTCTGCTATTATTGTTTTATTTATTATTCATTATTTTATCTTAATATTATGTTATTTTATTTATGCTGCTATTATTTTATTTATTCATATTTTATCACTATTTATTATTTGTTATTTTATGTATCCGGGTATTACTATTTTAGAGTTTTGAAAACTATTCTGCAGGTAGATAAAAATGATAGATTATGGTAATTAGATGAAAGTAACAAGATGCAGGATCATCTATTAACTGAGGAAACATCTAGACAAGTATAGCATCAACAATGATAGCTAGCAATTATATAGTACTTTTAAGATTTTCAAAGCACTGAAAAAACATATGCTCTCATTTGATCCTCACAATGACCTTAGAAGATAGATGTTATATGATTCCTGATTTACAGATGAAGAAACTGAGACAGAGAAACTAAGTGGGTTATATAAGTTCATTATATAGCTAAAAGATGTCTAAGGAAGGGTTTGAACTCAGATCTTTTTCACTGGCCCACTATACCACCTAATTGCCAGCAGAGGCTCAGATAAAAGAAATAGTGTGTTCTTCTTACTGTATCCATGTGACTTTGATGAATTCCACTAGAGTTTTCCATTCCACATAGATTGACATTCTATTTAGCTACATCTTTTTTTAAATTTTATTTTATTTGCAAAACATATGTATGGGTAATTCTTCAAAATTAACCCTTACATAGCTTTCTGTTACATATTTTTCCCCTACCCCTCCCCTAGATGGCAGGATATCCACTACATGTTAATTATGTTAAAATACTTGGCAAATCGAATATATGTATACATATTTCCAAACTTATCATTGTTGTGCAAGAAAAATCACATCTACACAAAAGACATATCAGATAAAGGAAACACAATGTAAGCAAACATCAATCAAGAGTATGAGAATGTTATGTTGTGGTCCACATTTCACATCTCTCTCTCTGGTTATTCTTTCTTCTGGGTATGGCTTTCTTCACTGAACAATTGGAACTGGTCTGAAACATTTCATTGTTGAAGAGAGCCATGTCCATCAGAATTGATAACCATATAGTATTGTTCTTGCCGTGTATAATGATCTCCTGGTTCTGCTCATTTCACTCAGCATCAGTTCATGCAAGTTTCTCCAGGCCTCTCTGAAATCGTCCTGCTGGTCGTTTCTTACAAAACAATAATATTCCATAATATTCAAATACCATAATTTATTCAGCCATTCTCCAATTGAAGGGCATCTATTCAGTTTCCAGTTTCTAGCCACTACAAAAAGGGCTGCCACAAACATTCTTGCACATGTGGGGCCTTTTCCTTCCTTTATAATCTCTTTGGGATATAAGCCCAATAGAAACACTGCTGGGTCAAAGGGTATGCACAGTTTGATAACTTTTTGAGCATAGTTCCAAATTGCTCTCCAGAATGGCTGTATCCGTTCACAGCTCCACCAACAATGCATCAGTGTCCCAGCCTTCCCACATCCCCTCCAACATTCATCATTATCTTTTCCAGTCATTTTAACCTATCTGACAGGTGTGTAGTGGTACCTCAGGGTTGTCTTGATTTGCATTTCTCTAATCAATAGTGATTTGGAGCACCTTTTCATATGACTACAAATAGTTTTAATTTCATCCTCTGAAAATTGTCTATTCATATCCTTTGACCATTTATCAATTGGAGAATGGCTTGAATTTTTATAAATATGAGATAATTCTCTATATATTTTAGAGATGAAACCTTTATCAGAACCCTTAAATGTAAAGATGATTTCCCAATTTATTGCTTCCCTCCTAATCTTGACGGCATTGGTTTTCTTTGTACAAAAACTTTTTAACTTAATATAGTCAAAGTTATCTACCTGGTTTTCAATTAAGAGTTCCAGTTCTTCTTTGGACATAAATTTATTCCATCTCCATAGGTCTGAGAGGTAAACTATATTACATTCCTCTAATTTACTTATAGTATCACTCTTTATATCCAGATCATGAACCCATTTAGACCTTATCTTGGTATGTGGTGTTAGATGTGGGTCAAGCCCTAATTTCTTCCACACTAGTTTCCAATTTTCCCAGCAGTTTTTGTCAAATAGTGAATAGTTATCCCAGAAGCTGGGCTCTTTGGGTTTATCAAAGACTAAATTGCTAAAGTTATTGCCTAGTTTGTCTTGTGATTCTATCCTATTCCACTGATCGACTGCTCTATTTCTTAGCCAGTACCAAATGGTTTTGATGACCGCTGCTTTGTAATATAGTTTTAGATATGGTACAGCAAGTCTACCATAATCAGCCTTTTTTTTTTCATTAATTCTCTTGAAACTCTTGACCTTTTGTTCTTCCAAATGAATTTTGCTACTATTTTTTCTAGATCTGTAAGATAATTTCTTGGGAATTTGATTGGTATGGCACTAAATAAGTAAATTAGTTTTGGGTAGTATTGTCATTTTTATTATATTCGCTTGGCCTACCCATGAGCATTTTAAGTTTTTCCAATTGACTAGGTCTGATTTTATTTGTGTGGAAAGTGTTTTGTAGTTTAGTTCATATAGTTCCTGACTTTCCCTTGGCAGATAAATTCCCAAATATTTTATACTATCAACAGTTATTTTGAATGGAATTTCTTTTTGTATCTCTTGCTGCTGAACTTTATTGGTAATATATGAAAATGCTGATGATTTATGTGGATTTATTTTATATCCTGCAACTTTGCTAAAGCTGTGAATTGCTTCTAGTAGTTTTTTAGTTGAGTCTTTAGGGTTCTCTATGTATATCATCATGTCATCTGCAAAGAGTGATAATTTGGTTTCCTCATTACCTACTCTAATTCCTTTAATCTCTTTTTCTTCTCTTACTGCCAAAGCTAACATTTCTAAGACAATATTAAATAATAATGGTGACAGTGGGCAGCCTTGTTTCACTCCTGATCTTATTGGGAATGGTTCTAGTTTGACTCCATTACATATGATGCTTGCTGAAGGTTTTAAGTAGATACTACTAATCATTTTAAGGAAAAGCCCATTTATTCCTATACTCTCAGTGTTTTTAATAGGAATGGGTGTTGGATTTTATCAAAGGCTTTTTCTGCATCTATTGAGATAATCATATGGTTTTTGTTAATTTGGTTATTAATATAATTGATTATGCTAATAGATTTCCTAATATTGAACCAGCCCTGCATTCCTGGTATAAATCCTCCTTGGTCATGGTATATTATCCTGGGGATAACTTTCTGTAATCTCATTGCTAAAATCTTATTTAAAATTTTTACATCAATATTCATTAAGGAAATGGGTCTATAGTTTTCTTTCTCAGTTTTCTCCCTACCTGGTTTAGCTATCAGCACCATATCTGCGTCATAGAACGAATTTGGTAGTACACTTTCTTTCCCTATTTTTTCAGAGTTTATATAGTATTGGGATTAATTGTTCTTTGGATCTTTGGTAAAATTCACATGTAAATCCATCTGGCCCTGGAGATTTTTTCTTAGGGATTTGATTAATAGCTTATTCCATTTCTTTTCCCAAATGGGGCTATTTAAATAATTTGTTTCCTCTTCTGTTAACCTAGGCAATCTATATTTTGTAGATATTCTTCCATTTCATTTACATTATCAAATTTATTGGCATAAAGTTGGGCAAAGAAATTCCTAATTATTACTCTAATTTCCTCTTCATTGAAGGAAAGTTCTCCCTTATTATTTTTGAGACTAAGAATTTGATTTTCCTCTTTCCTTTTTCTAATAAAATTAACTAAAGGCTTGTCTATTTTGTTGGTTTTTTCATAAAACCAATTCTTAGTTTTATTTATTAATTCAATAATTTTCTTATTTTAAATTTTATTGATCTCCCCTTTAATTTTCAGAATTTCCAATTTGGTATTTAATTGAGGGTTTTAATTTGGCCGTTTTCTAGATTTTTTAATTGTAAGCTCAGTTCATTGATCTTCTCTTTCTCTGTTTTATGCAAGTAAGCATCTAGAGATATACAATTACCCCTTATAACCGCTTTAGCCGTGTCCCACAAATTTTGGTATGTTGTCTCATTATTGTCATTCTCCTGGATGAAATTATCGATTGTGTCTATAATTTGCTCTTTCACCCATTCATTCTTCAGGATTAGATTATTTAATTTCCAATTAACTTGTGGTCTGTTTTCTCCTGGCCTTATATTACATGTGAGTTTTATTGCATCATGATCTGAGAAGGATGCATTTACTATTTCTGGTTTTCTGCATTTGATTTTGAGGTTTTTATGTCCTAACACGTGATCAATTTTCATGTAAGTTCCATGAACCCCTGAGAAAAACGTATACTCCCTTCTATCACCATTCAATTTCCTCCAGAGATCTATCATACCTAACTTTTCTAGCCTTTTCTTTACCTCCCTAACTTCTTTCCTATTTATTTTGTGATTTGATTTATCTAATTCTGAGAGAGCAAGGTTGAGATCCCCCACTAGTATAGTATTACTATCTATTTCTCCTTGCATCTCTGTTAGTTTCTCCTCTAGGAATTTGGATGCTATACCACTTGGTGCATAAATGTTTAGTATTGATACCGCTTCATTATCTATGGTACCCTTTAGTAAAATATAGTTTCCTTCCTTATCTCTTTTAATTACTTGTATCTTTGCTTTTACTTGATCCGAGGTAAGGATTGCTACCCCTGCCTTTCTTTGTTCACCTGAAGCATAGAAGATTCTGCTCCAGCCCTTTACCTTTGCTCTGTATGCATCTCTATGTTTTAGATGTGTTTCTTGTAAACAACATATTGTAGGATTCTGGCTTTTAATCCAATCTGCTACCCGCTTCCGTTTTATGGGAGAGTTCATCCCATTCACATTCACAGTTAAAATAACTATATCTGTATTCCCTGCCATCTTATTTACCCAGAGTTATAATTTTCTCTTCCCTTTCCCTTCTCTCCCTTCCCCCCTCCCCAGTACTTTATTTTTGATGACCACCTCCCACCAGTAGTCCTCCCCCTTTAGAATCCCTCCCTCCCCTTTATACCTTTCCCCTAATCCTTCTATTAGTTTACCCCTTTCCTTTCCTCCTTTCCCTCCCACCTTCCCACAAGGAGAGTCAGGCCTTTCTTTGAAGCCAAATATGTCTGATATACTCTCTTAGAGTCCAATCTAATGAGAGTAAGGTTTACACAATACTCATCGCCCTCGCTTCCTTCCCTCAATTATATTAGATCTTCTATGTCTCTTTATGAGATTTTGCCTTATTTTTTATTATACCTCCTTTATTTTTACTTTATTTTGCCTCCTTTACCCCCCCCTTTTTTCAGTATGGTATCCCTTCCACCTCTAATTTTCTTTCCATTATTATCAAAGAAAAATCAAATTATACCCCCATTCTTTAAGGATACCTATAGTAGAAATATAGTTCTCAAGAGTTCTTTCCTTTTTACCTTTTTATGCTTCTCTTGAGTTCTCTATTTGGAGGTCAAATTTTTTGTTCAGATCTGGTTTTTCCATTAGAAATAGGTGAAATTCTCCTGTATCATTGAATGACCATCTTCTTCCCTGGAAGATGATGCTCATTCTAGCTGGATAACTCATTCTTGGCTGTAATCCAAGTTCTTTTGCCTTTCGGAATATCTGATTCCGGGCCCTTCAATCCTTTAAAGTGGAAGCTGACAGATCTTGTGTAATTCTAATTACAGTTCCTCAGTATTTGAACTGTTTCTTTCTAGCTGCTTGCAATATCCTTCCCTTGGTGCGACAGTCCTGAAATTTGGCCACGATATTCCTTGGGGTTTTAATTTTGGGGTCTCTTTCAGGAGGTGATCAGTG